>OX578145.1:30216624-30446624 GCA_951213105.1 Amaurobius ferox
ATTCATTTTCTTATATCTATTGTTAAACATAATCTTGAAATACGTATTATATTATTAACTCCTAAGCTTTTGTTAAGGGTGTTTGATATAGAAATGTCAATTTTGTTAGGTATGATTATTAGTTATATTATGTATATAAAGATAAAATTATGTGCAGAGTCCACTTCGATGATGAGAGCTAGGCCATTCCGTCCCAGAAGTTCAACAATAATGTGTCTTCTGGTCAATACGAAAATACGTGGTTCGAATCCCATTTGGTGTAGCAAGGTTCTTTACCAGGGCGTCTGAACAAGGGTGCAAAGATGTCAAAGGTTTGAAAGTGTGTTTCATACGACTATCACGCATTCAGTTGATGCTGGTATATTGAGAGCCCTTTTGAAGTTGGTAGGTCAAAGACCATGCAGAAAGCTTATCTAGAGGATAACATTAGCAGCAACTGGTAAAATATAGCGATATGTGGCCAGTCAGATTGTCAGCTGCACGTCAATCTGACATTAAAGCTTGAAGAACGCAGAGTTCGCTTCGATTATAAGAGTTTGCAATTCCGTCCAAGTAGTTCAGCGGTAGAGTGCTTTTGGTCAGTACGAAGATTCATGGTTCGATTCTAGTTAGAGGCAGAAAGGGTCTCTAAAACTATTAGATTCTAACGATAAAAAAAACGGTAAGCAAATATCTAGAATAGTTGTGTTCCAGAAAAATACTTTGAACAAAGTAAATTTTCATATACGTGAACACATTTTGTTACGTATGATTATTAGTTATATTATGTACTAGCAGCATATCCGTTCTTCGAAGTATATAATATAAAAAAACTTATAATTTGCAATCATGTGCAAATTCTGTTAAAATATTAAATTTAGTGCTCCTAAAGAGAAGTTTAAGAATATATGTTCTCACTATGAAAAATTATCTTCACGGGCAGATCTGAAGAATAAAACATCCTGGCCCATTTTGTAAGCAAATTTTAAAAAAATGGAATTGAATCAATATATGCAACCCCGTACTACTTATATTGTCGCAGATTAGAAAATATGCCAGCGCGTTAGTAGAAGATTACCCGTATTACAATTTGAGTCTTAAAAATTTTTGCCTAAATAAAAGAGATGACGTAATAAATTGAAAATATCAATAATCCCCGTTCTCTTTATACCAGAAGGTCGTAATTGATTCCCATATATGCCAATATATATCAAAATATATGCTAATATACCTTTACTACTTATATTCTCGTAGATTAGAAGATATACCCGTGTGGCATCGAAATCTGCGATGCATATTTTTGTTTTAAAATGCTCTTTTCATGTTATGTAAATGTAGAATCTCTCAGACGATTTTCTGTCGAAATAGAGCAAATTGTGGAGTGTGTGCGACCTTGAAAAGGCGCGCCCGCCAGTCAGCTGAGAGAGAAAAAGAAAACCGTTGAGTGTTAATTTTATTTTGTTGATTATTTTCCAATGTTCTGTTATGTACGTGTGATATGTACATGTGTGTTGTGACGTCAGGGCAGTAAATGTAGAGGGACGCGCTTGGATGAAGAATAGAGCTTACCATGGACGAGAGGGCTGTCGGTCGCATATAGATTTTGTTCCAATGTAAAAAATGAATCTATTTTAAATTTTAATTTAACTTTACAAAAAGGGCTCTCATAATGTTCTTCGACCGACAGAGCCCCTCCGAACCGAAATATAGGTTCGTATGTATCTTTCCTTTAATTGGGAGATTGAAAAAATTGAATTGCTGGTTGTATGTCTAGAGAATTTTTAAATGTAAAAAGCCAGCTTAAAAGTAATAGATCTGTATCAATCTCCCCTGGTATATTCTATTGTTTAAAAGGTTATTAAATTATAGTACTAGTAATATCTATACTAAAAGATTTTTCATGCTAGATATATTGTTCTGAAACAAATTTAGAAAACCTAACTCATGATTAAAGGAGTTAGAATTGCCATTTTTGGAAAAATGTATTTAAATCACAAATAATGTCTTATCTGTGCTTCATAAATGAAATTAAAGAATGTTCCTTTACTATAATGAAATATATAGAGTCTTCTTTTCAAGTGTTATTTTTCCTTGCCATTTATTACTTCCAGCCATTGAGTTGTAGTTTCGCTTCTCACCAGGGAGACGGATTCGTCCTGGAGTTAAGTACTTACCACTAGTTGATAATTGTGTTTATTTCAGTTTCTACATTTGAATGTGAAAGCAGAAAAGTCTTTTAAACACTTAAAAAACGCTTTTACATGTTTGGTGCAGCGCCCTTTTGTCTCCCTGAGTGCTGGAATAGTTTCGATTTCAAAAAAATATTTGTGTTATTTTCGGTTTCAAAAAAATGATTTTGAAATGGCAAGAGTTTTATTGAAATAAAAATATATTTGATATTTTTGTGAAAAGAAAGTGTATAATGTGCTTAATGCAGATAGGAATGTGGTCTTTGATACCACCGAAGTAAGTCAGTATTTATTATATGTGAAATAAATGTATGAAATTGCTGCATATTTTGACATATAAACATTTCCACAACAAGAACACTTTTTACACGACACATTTTCGACTTGATTAAAATAAACATTTGTTAAAATTTGAGAACAAAAATTAAAAATGTCAGGCAGACAAAGTAGAAGGAAAAGAAATGTGAGAAGTAAGTCACAAGTTCAAAGAAACGCTAATAATGTCAGACAAGCGTCACCTTCACCGGTACGCTCACCTCCTCAGCGTCGGTCACTTTCTGTGAGCACCACTGGGACTGCTAAATCAAATATCGGGAAGACTCAATTTTGGAACTCGGTTCCAGAGTTCTCCGGAGCGGAGGATAGTTCACTTCAATCATTTTTAGATAGATTGGAATTAATTTCAGAGAATGCGGGATGGACGTCTCAAGAGAAAATTTTTTGTTTGAAATTGAAACTGTCTGGTCCAGCGAGTCGGCTAGTAAACGGCATTCCGAATTTAAAGAATTCGAAGAATTATGATGAATTAGTTTCGGCTCTTAGGGAAAATTTTGAAAATAAAGAAGATATGGCAAAGCGAATTGCTGAGCTAGTAAATATAAGACAGAAATCTGGAGAAACGGTTCGCCAGTTCGCTGTGCGAATTGAATCGGCTTCGTACGTCGCAGTACCGGAAGAGTTAGAAAAAAACAATAATTATTCAATAAGAAAAGCGCTTTTGAAAAATGCATTTATAAGGGGATTAAATCCTGATTTTAGAAGATTGGTCCTAGCGCAGAATCCAAAAACATTTGAATCGGCTAAAGAGTTAGCGGTGCTTGAAGAGCAGTGTAAAAACGAAAATGAAGAACATCTAGAAGTAAATTCGGTTGAAAAGAAAAATTTAGGAAATGAGAAAATAACAAAATTAGAAAAACTACTTGAAATTCAGAGTAAACAGATCGAAGAATTTAAGAGCGAACTAGAAAAAAGGGACAGACAGGAAGAAAATTGGGAAGACGAAGAAGAAATATGGGAAGAAAATGACGTAACACAGAAATCCCCTAGAACACCGAAATTGAGAAATTTTCGATTAAATATGAAGACGTACATATCCCCGGGAAGCAGAAATAGAAGAAAATTTGAAAGAAGAATTCCGGTTACCCCGAAGAGAGAAGAAAGCAGAAATAACTTCCGTAGAGAAGTAAATCAACAGAGAGGATTTTGTAGTTATAGGAAACCTGGTGAAAGAAATAATTTTATTCCGGCTACACCAAGAGCTAGAGGAAATAACAATAATAGAAGAAATACTTTTGACACTTACAAAAGTCCAAATTTTAGGAGAAATAATAATAATAACACTAATTTCGGCTACAAAAGCAACTTTAATAGAAGAAATTTTAGAAAAGACAGATCAGCCAATCAAGTACATTTTGGAAATTTGAACCAAAATTCAAGAGAGAACCTTGGAAATTTTGGTAACACTTATGAAATCAGTACAATAGTACAGGATGCATCTCAAAATGCAACAAACTTGCCTGTCATTTCTGCTAAGCTTGCAGGAAATTCCATAAGCATGCTAATTGACACAGGGTCCAGCATAAATATCACATATGAAGAAATTTTAAATTTATTTGACAAAAAACAGTATACAGCGCATAGAAAACCTGCTGTACTGCGTGGATTTAACGGAGGAGATACAATTGTGAATTATAAAATTTCAATTAAATTAACCATACAGGACGAAAATTTTATTCTTGAGTTCTGGGTATTGAATTCTCCTGCACCATCAAATTACAAAGCTATTATTGGAAACTCATTTTTAACAGAAAATAAAGCTGTAATTAATTTTGAAAGCAATAACATGATCATGTGTGGACAGAATATTCCATTTAAAAGCAGAGAAAATTTTTCCAGTCAGGAATTTTCTCAAGCAAATGTGTGTAGCTTACATGAAGATAGTTGTTTGGAAAGACGAAGTTTATTTAGAAATTTTGATCAGAATTTTGGAAATAGAAATGAAAAAGTACATGACAGACATACATTTACAAATGTAAACATTGCAAATGGGAAGGAAATTCCTTACTTTCTGACCAGCCCGAATAACTCAGTTTTGGGACCACCTTTGTACAAAAACACTTATAATAAAAAGGAAGAAAGAATTAATAATATTAATGAAATTAAAGAAAATAAATTTATTGTAGCAACTATATTTCAGAAAAGTAAGCTTAATCCACTTACTGAATCTTTTGTAAAAATTAGAGTAAATCATAAATTTCAAGAAAATGATACTATTTTGATTGAACCGCTTGAGGGAGAAAAAGAATTTTTTGTGGCAAAAGCAGTGTACAAGACACCTCAGAAAGATTATTTATATGTGAAGATTGCAAATCCTTCTGAAAATGTAATTAATTTGAACAAGAAAATGAAAATTGCAAAATTACAAAGTATTAAAGAAGTACAAGCATTACCAGTAAATACAGTAACTGACCATACACCCATTGAAAATAATGAAAAATTTGAATCATGGGGTGGTGACTTTGACTTAGGTCACTTATATGGAGAGAAGAAGAGGAAGTTATTGGAACTTCTTAAAAAGCATCGTAGAGTTTTTGCAAAGTCGGTTTCAGAAATTGAGGGTTGTGATACAATTTTCCATACAATAAATTTAAGAACTAACATACCAATTAAAAAGAAAAATTACATAGTGCCTCATCACCTTCAAGAAGAATTAAATAAACAGGTTACTGAACTTCTGGGTGCGGGTATTATTAGGCCCAGTACTTCGCCTTACAATACGCCTGTTCTTTTCGTCAAGAAAGCAGATGGGTCATATCGTTTGGTCTGCGATTTTAGGCAGTTAAATGAAGTCATGATTGACGAACCATATCCGATACCTAATATCAGTGAACTCATTGATAATTTGGCTGGAGCAACTTATTTTTCCACTCTGGACCTTACTTCTGGGTTTTACCAACTTTGTTTGGACCCGAACGACTGTGAAAAGACAGCTTTTTCAACCAACAAAGGCCATTTTGAATGGTGTCGCACTCCTTTTGGGCTCAAAAATGCCCCTGCATCTTTCCAAAGATTGATGTCATTGGTTTTGGCAGGTGTTTCGAATGTTTATATAGATGATATTGTTGTGGCTTCAAAATCCTTTGAAGAACATATACAAAAATTGGAAGAAGTATTTTTAAAATTGCAAGAACATCATCTAAAATTGAAACCTTCAAAGTGTTACTTCTTTCGAAGAACAATTAAATATCTGGGATTTTTGGTCTCAGATGGGAAAGTGCAGCCTGATCCACATAATTTAGAAACCATTCAGAAATTTAAGACGCCAAAGTCCATAAAGAATGTGAGGCAGTTCTTGGGTCTCACAGGATTTTATAGAAAACTTGTGAAGAATTTTGCAGATGTTGCTTTGCCCCTCACACAACTTTTAAAAACAAAACAAGGTGAAAAATTTAAGTGGAATGAAGCAGCACAAGAATCTTTTGACATTTTGAGGAAAGAACTTTTAAAAGAACCAATTTTGATTTTACCAGATTTTAAAAAGAAATTCATATTGCACACAGATGCATCTAAATATGCACTTGGAGCATATATTTCACAGCAAGATGAAAATGGTTTTTTACACCCTATTTCATATGCCAGCAGGAAGCTAAATGATGCTGAAACCAGATACAGTGTTGTTGAGCGTGAAGCTTTAGCTGTAGTCTGGGCAACAAATTTTTTCAAACACTATTTAATTGGAGCTCACTTCACAATTTATTGTGATCAGCACTCCTTGTCATTTATTTTCAAATTCAAGGATCCAACATCCAGACTTTCACGTTGGATAGCTTCTCTTTCCCAGTTCGACTATGAGATCATTCATAAGCCAGGGAAGGCTAATATTGTTGCTGACTATCTGTCAAGATGTGTCGGTGAGAAAGAAAATCCATTATCAAAGAATTCTGCAAATACTAAAAATTCGGCTAATGCCCAAAAACCAAAGAAAGTCAATAATGCACAAAATCAGAAATCTTCAAAGAGTTCAGAAATTCAACAGGTGAATGCAATTAACACAAACCTAAATGATGAAGAAAATGTTCAGAGTGAAAATTTAGAGCAATTAACAGTGGAACCAACTTTGTTTACCAGAATAGTTAACGCTCAAAAATCTGATAGCAGATGCAACAAAATCAAGAATTTTTTAGAAAAAAATGTGGCTCCATATCCACAGAGATTAACCTTTTTCGAGAAAGAAAATGCATTATGGTGCACTCACAAGCACCCCAAAAGAAGACACGAATTTAATGAAAGATTGGTAGTACCTCAGTCCTTGGTATCTGAAATTTTGTGGTTCATCATGACTGTCCTGCATTTGCTCACTGTGGTTTTCGCAGAACTTTGTCTAGTATCAGCAGAAAGTATTATTGGCAAGACATGTATACTCAAACACAGAATTATGTCAGTTCTTGTGATGTTTGTGTCATGAACCATGGGTTCAGAAATTTTAAAGCACCAGTACAGAAATTTGATACATCTGATTTTCCCTTCCAAAGAGTGGCGATGGATTGTATAGGTCCTTTTCCAGTTTCAAATTCTGGGAAAAGGTACATTTTAGTCATAACAGACTATTTTACAAGATGGGCAGAAGCTTACCCGTTGTCATCTATTACTTCAGAAAGAATTTTGGAATGTTTTGAGAAATTCATATCGTCTCATGTTATTCCCCACCACCTGGTTACTGACAAAGGGTCGAATTTTCTTTCAAAAGCTGCTCAGAGCCTATACAAGAAGTTGGGAATCATCAAACATAGTACCACTAGCTATCATCCCCAATCTGATGGCCTCTGCGAGAGAGCAAATAAATCTTTACTCAGAAGTTTGAAGAATCTTGCATATAAAGAAAAAGACGACTGGGATCGTTCAGTTCCTTTTGCCCTTCTGGCCCACAGAAATGCTGTTCATGCATCAACTGGAGAAACTCCTGCATACCTCATGTATGGCAGAGATTTAACAGTACCAAATACCCTTTTAACAGGATTTAAAAGCACAAAATATGATTCTGTGCATGATTATGTTCAGGATTTGGAATATAGATTAAAGAAAATATATGAAATTGTAAAAGTCAATTTGGATAAAGCACAACAGAGTCAAATGCAACAACAACATAAAGGTGCAAAACAACCTGTGATTAAAGTAAACGACCATGTGTATCTTTACACACTATATTTACCACGCGACCAGTCCAAGAAACTTTCTTCATATAATAGAGGTCCATTTAAGGTGATCAAGAAAATCTCTCCAGTCAACTTTATAATACAACATGTTCTAAATCCGAAGAACGAGCAGAGAGTCCATGTCAACAGACTTACATTACTACCACCTAGAAGAGTTGAGCTTCAAACTCTTCCAAAAGATAGTGCACTTGGTCGTGATAAACAAACTGTGTCCTCATCAACCTCGAATGCTTTCCAGCGGCAGAATTCCAGTGCTCCAATTTCCAGTTCCCAAATCAGTGCAAACAAACAACCTGTTTCCAGTGCTCAAAATTCCAGTGTTCGGAATTCCAGTGCTACAATTTCCAGGGATCCAAATAGTGTAAACAAACAACTTTCTTCTTCCAGTCACACAAACTGTGATAACCGTCATACCAGAGTGGTCTACAATAGAGCTTTAAACCAGCAGCGTCCTAGAGTGAACAGTCGATATTCTCTCAGACAATTTAATTAATCCAGTTTTTCATCTGTGCACAACAGTGTTCAAAATCTTCTTCTTCTGTGATGAAAAATTCCAGTGTTTACAAAATTTGTTTAGGAAATAGTGATACAGTAATTGTTAATGCAGCTTGTTAAATTTTTGGAATCTTGATATTTAAGCCTAATTGATTGTTGTGCATAATTTTTCTGAAAGTATTGAATCTGATTATTGAAATTTATTATTGTTTATTCTAAATATTTTTATTTACACACATCTCTGACCAATTGTAAATGGAAGGTCATTTCATCTGTGAAACATGCTTCATCTGTGAAATTACAAAATTCTTTTTTATTAATTTTACTGTTTTGAATTTATATACTATTTTAATTTTGGGATGTGTGTGTTATCGATTGAAACTCTTCACTCTACAAAACTTTTGATTATCTTTTCATAAACTTTTCGAATCTGGAAATTTGAAACTTTTCGTGATTTTTGAACTGTGAAATTTTTGGTGATTTGTTTTGAAATCTTCGAAAAACTTTTCTGATTGATGACTGTGTTTGATCAAGTTCATCTGTTTGAGGTTGTGATGGAACCTCTTCTGCAATAATTTTTAATATTTACAATAATTTTAAGAAATTTAATATCATGTGGTGATGAAAATTTTAATTTCAGATGTGCAGAATTTTAATACCTGATTTGACAAACTGTGGTGAAGTGCATGAGTAGACACTTCTGATTATTTGACCTGATTTTGACAAAATTTTTGAATATTTCTGTTTTTGAAAATTTATTTCATATGTTTTTCTGTTCCTGCTTTACATATATTTTTATTTTTATTTTGATCTGCAATTCAATGTTTACATTTTTACAAGTTCACTTCCCTACTGGTACAAAGAGTACAGTAGTTTCGTCAGTCACCATTGTCCCGTGAGTTCAATGTTGCAAATGTGTTTTCTTTTGAGTGAATTGCAGGTGTTTACACAAACAAGCTACACCCTGTGTTTCGAGAGAGATGTGAATGAAGCAATTTAAAATCCCGGCTTTTTGCTACACCTGGTCGAGGCTGGACAGATCTCGCCGTCGTTTCCAGAGCGGAGGCGAGAAGCGTATCTTCTGGAACCACTGTGTGATGGAGGAGTGATGTCGTGATGGAGGACTCATCGCTTCGGAGTTGGGTTTCTCATCTTTGCTGAATTGACTTGTGCTTTGGACCGTGGCTGTCCTGTTTTCGTCTGGATGCACCAGAAGCCCTGCACGCGGGATATTTTTTTTTTCATTTTCATACACACACCTTCCTTTTCTAGTGATGGCAACCCGTATAGATCCACGCTGATTTTACTTTTTCTGGAAACATATTTTTCTGTACAGTTACACAGCAGGAATCTTTAGTGTATTTTACAAGTGTATTTTTTTTTTGAAGAATTTGAGATAGTTTGATAAGAGCATATTTTGTGTATTTCAGTGTATTTGCATATGTTTTAACTGTGTGTTTTCTTTTGAAAGGATCCTATAGCAGTTTTTGGACAGCATTGTGTCCTCTCTTTTGGCCATGTTTTGATGTTTTGACTCTTGGACAACGGGGACCCTGATTAAGTCTCTGGACTCCTTGAGTGTGGTGGTAGTGTAGACGTACATTGCTCACCCTCAAAATTTTTGTGCAAAATTGCCTGCGGCAGTTGCTGCTTTAGCGTTCGCCCTGCTGGAGGTGATGCTTCTACAGGATTCTCTTGGAGAAAATTTTCCTGCCCTGCGGTTGCAAAATTTTTTGCCGGGGGGAGAAGATATTTGTGGCATCGAAATCTGCGATGCATATTTTTGTTTTAAAATGCTCTTTTCATGTTATGTAAATGTAGAATCTCTCAGATGATTTTCTGTCGAAATAGAGCAAATTGTGGAGTGTGTGCGACCTTGAAAAGGCGCGCCCGCCAGTCAGCTGAGAGAGAAAAAGAAAACCGTTGAGTGTTAATTTTATTTGGTTGATTATTTTCCAATGTTCTGTTATGTACGTGTGATATGTACATGTGTGTTGTGACGTCAGGGCAGTAAATGTAGAGGGACGCGCTTGGATGAAGAATAGAGCTTACCATGGACGAGAGGGCTGTCGGTCGCATATAGATTTTGTTCCAATGTAAAAAATGAATCTATTTTAAATTTTAATTTAACTTTACAAAAAGGGCTCTCATAATGTTCTTCGACCGACAGAGCCCCTCCGAACCGAAATATAGGTTCGTATGTATCTTTCCTTTAATTGGGAGATTGTAAAATTGAATTGCTGGTTGTATGTCTAGAGAATTTTTAAATGTAAAAAGCCAGCTTAAAAGTAATAGATCTGTATCAATCTCCCCTGGTATATTCTATTGTTTAAAAGGTTATTAAATTATAGTACTAGTAATATCTATACTAAAAGATTTTTCATGCTAGATATATTGTTCTGAAACAAATTTAGAAAACCTAACTCATGATTAAAGGAGTTAGAATTGCCATTTTTGGAAAAATGTATTTAAATCACAAATAATGTCTTATCTGTGCTTCATAAATGAAATTAAAGAATGTTCCTTTACTATAATGAAATATATAGAGTCTTCTTTTCAAGTGTTATTTTTCCTTGCCATTTATTACTTCCAGCCATTGAGTTGTAGTTTCGCTTCTCACCAGGGAGACGGATTCGTCCTGGAGTTAAGTACTTACCACTAGTTGATAATTGTGTTTATTTCAGTTTCTACATTTGAATGTGAAAGCAGAAAAGTCTTTTAAACACTTAAAAAACGCTTTTACACCCGTGAATTTGTAGAAGACTACTCGTATAATGTATAATATATGAGTTTAAACATTTTTGTCATAATTAAACAATTGCATAATAACTTGAAAATATCAATAATCCCTGAATCAATAATCCCCGAAAATATCAATAATAATAAAGTTTAAACCTGAAGACCGCAATTGATATTATCCAATCAAAAATGCTATAAGAAAAATCAAATCGTTCTTTTAAAATATATTTTTATATCCATTTATTTATTATTCAAATCGAAAAAATGATAATTAAAATTAACAGACAGATTTAATTTAATTGCGTTTCTGAACAACATGATATAAGATAGAATCTTCCTCATAAACTGCGAAATTAAATAACCATTTTAATTTCTTATTACTTTTCATTGTTCTGTAAAAGCTTGTGAAATATAAACCAAGGAGATAGATTTCCCATTCAAATCATGTTTCAAACAATTCCGTGTTTTCAGAAAGTGACTAATTAGTGCAAAAAATCTCCCCCCAAACTCAGAGATATAGTTTTAATTCACTTTCAAACGATTTTCAAGTTTTTCGTTTGGGTAAATCACGGAGTTAGAGAGTAGAACTCCTTGGAAAAAGTTTCGTTTTTCATTAATATCTCGACAACCCCTGGTCTTAGATACTCGAAACTGGGGCTAAATTTATGGGGGTCTATTTTAAGGCAGTCCACAAAATTTTATCAAATTCGGTACAGCCGTTCTTCCGTGATGATGATACAAACGAAAATGGCGTTTTTTATTAATATCTCGAGAACCACTGATTGTAAAAACTCCAAAAATGGACTAAATTTTAAATAGAACTATTTCCAGGCTACCCACAAAATTTCATCAAATTCGGTTGAGCCGTTCTCCCGTGATGAGGGACAAACAGACAGACAAATTTTCAATTTTATTTATATAGACTAGCAGCATACCCGTTCTTCGTACGGAGTATATAATATAAAGAAACTTGAAATTCATAATCATGCCCAAATTCTTATAGTATACTAAATGACATGTTTAATCAAAATATTCTGTTAAAATATTTAATATAATGCTCCTAAAAAGAAGTTTAAAAATCTCTGTTCTCGCTATATAAAATTATCTTCATGGACATATCTGAAGAATAAAACATCTTGGACCCCTTATGTAAGCAAATATAAAAAAAAATATGGAATTGAAACAATATATGCAAAATAAAAGCGTTAAAATTGTATGGGACCCGTACTAATTATATACGCGAATATTAGAAAATATAACCTGTATTAGTAGATTACATGTATAAATTGAAAATACCAATAAACCCGTAATCTTTAAATCTGAAGACAGTCATTTATTCCAATATATGTCAAAATTAAAGTGCTAAAATTATATGGGAAGATATACACGTACTACTTATAATGTCCGATTATTAGTAGAAGATTACCCGTTTTGCAATATGAGTCACAAATGTTTTTTGGTAAAATACAACAGACGACGTAATAAATTGAATATATAATTAATCCCCTTAATCTTCATACCAGAAGACTGTTCTTGATTCCAATATATATGCCAATATATGTCAAAATATATGCCAATATACCTGTACTACTTATATTCTCGTAGGTTAGAAGATATACCCGTGCATTCCTAGAAGATTACTCGTACAACGTACAATATGCGTGTGTCAGCAATTTTTGCCGCAATAAAACAATGGCGTAATGACTTAAAAATATCAATAATCCCTGAATCAATAATTCCGGAAAATATCAATAATAATAATGTTTAAACCTGAAGAGTATAATTGATATTATCCAGTCCAAAATGAAATGGCAATGAAATTTATTTTATATACATATCTTCATTATTCAAATCGGAAAGGATTTAATAAAAATCGTCTGCCGCATAAACACATTGGATTTAAATCCGTTGCTAAGCGACATGATATCATTTGCTTCAAATAAATTGGTAGAAAAAATATCGTCTAAATAGTTATATTTCTATGGAACATTTGGCGACAGTTTCGTCAAATTAGCGACATTTTAAAAAAATCGCCAATTTATCGCCAAGTGGGACTGTAGAACTGACAGTTCCACTTTGCGACAAATTGACGAAATATCATCACAATACTATCCCCTAACAAAAAACAATTAATATCATTTATGTAGCGCAATTTGATCAATTTCAAGATATTTTTATAGATTTGAAAACATTTTTATCAATTTGGTGATATTTTAAAAATTCGCTAAATGTATTACTAAGTAGGATGGTTGGTCTGACAGATAAATGCTAACCAAACATCATTTCAGTGCTCTCTTCTAACAAAACAAAAAAAAAATTCCATTGATATGTAGAAGACCCAAGCCACACGACCAACCCGAAGGTTTATGGCAGCTGTTTGTGTGTCGTTTATATTAATTTGGCGACATTTCCGTCAATTTGGCAAAGTTTAAGAAAAGTTGTCAAATTAGCGATATCCCTCCAAATTCGTAGCTTTGAATTTGCAGATCTGAATGAAACATTCTTATCCCGTTTCAATATACTAAATGAAAACACTACAATTGTATTAGAAGATATACCCGCTCTACTCTTTTCCTGTTTCAACAATCGGCTATATGAATTTATTGGCTAAACACAATATATGAGTTTAGTAGCTAAATACGATATAAGCTTGAAAACTCTTTGCCAAAATAAATGAAATTGATGTACGCAGTCAGCAATTAATATAATTAAAAGAAAAATCAAACCGTCCATTCATAAGATATACTTTTATATCCATTTATCCATTTATTTATTATTTAAATCGAAAAAAAATAATAAAAACATTAACAAACACATTTAATTTAATTGCGACGCCGAGCAACATGATATATCCTCCTAAAATGTTAAAATTTATTAACCACTAACAGCACACCCGTTATTCGTACGGAGTGTATAATTTAAAGAAACTTAAATTTCGCAATCACGTGCAAATTCTGTTAAAATATTAAATTTATTGCTCCTAAAGAGAAGTTTAAGAATATATGTTCTCACTATGCAAAATTATCTTCACGATCAGATCTGAAGAATAAAACATCCTGCCCCCTTTTGTAAGCAAATTTACAGAAGAAAAATTAGGAATTGAATGAATATATGCAACCCCGTACTAATTATATTGTCGCAGATCAGAAAATATGCCAATGTGTTAGTAGAAGATTACCCGTATTACAATATGCGTCTCAAAAATATTTGCCAAAATAAAAGAGATGACGTAATAAATTGAAAACATCAATAATATCCGTACTCTTTATACCAGAAGGTCGTAATTGATTCCAATATATGCCAATATATATCAAAACATATGTCAATATACCTGTACTACTTATATTCTCGTAGATTAAAATATATACACGTGTATTTGTAGAAGATTCGTACAACATACAATATATGAGTTTAAACAATTTTTGTCATAATAAAATAATTGCATAATAACTTGAAAATATCAATAATCCTTGAATCAATAATCCCCGAAAATATAAATAATAATAATTTTTAAACCTGAAGACCGTAATTGATATTATCCAGTCAAAAATGCTATAAGAAAAATCAAATCGTTCTTTTCTAAAATATATTTTTATATCCATTTATTTATTATTCAAATCGAAAAAATAATTATTAAAATTAGCAGACAGATGTAATTTAATTGCGTTTCTGAGTAACATGATATAAGATAGAATCTCATATCATGTTAAATATGTCATGTCTTATAACATAAACTGCGAAATTAAATAACGATTTTGATTTCTCTATACTTCTCATTGTTCCGTAAAAGCGTGTTTTAAATAAACCATGAACCATGGAGATAGATTTCCCCTTTAAATCATGTTTCAAACAATTCATGTTTTCAGAAAGTGACTAATTAACGCAAAAAATCTCCCATCAAACTCAGAGATTAAATTTTAATTCACTTTCAAACGATTTTCAAGCTTTTCGTTTGGATAAACCACGGAATTAGGGAGTAGAACTCCTAGGAAAAAGTTCCGTTTTTCATTAATATCTCGACAACCCCAGGTCTTAGAAACTCGAAACTTGGACAAAATTTATGGGGGGATATTTCAAGGCTATTCACCAAATTTCATTAAATTCGGTTCAGCCGTTTTTTCGTGATGATGAGACAAACGAAAATTTCGTTTTTTACTAATATCTCGAGAACCACTGGTTGTAGAAACTCAAAACACGGATATAATTTTAAGTGGGGCTATTTCTGGGCTACCCACAAAATTTCATCAAATTCGGTTCAGCCGTTCTCCCGTGATGGTGTGACAAACAGACAGACAGACAGACAGACAGACAGATTTTCATTTTTATTTATATAGATATGAAGATAAAATTGTGTACAAAAATACATATTTAATTCAATAACAGTTGAAATTATATTTTAATCTATATAAATAAAAATGAAAATCTGTCTGTCTGTCTGTCTGTCTGTCTGTCTGTCTGTTTGTCACACTATCACGGGAGAACGGCTGAACCGAATTTGATGAAATTTTGTGGGTATCCCAGAAATAGCCCCACTTAAAATTATATCCGTGTTTTGAGTTTCTACGACTAGTGGTTCTCGAGATATTAGTAAAAAACGAAATTTTCGTTTTTCTCATCATCACGGAAAAACGGCTGAACCGAATTTAATGAAATTTGGTGAATAGCCTTGAAATATCCCCCCATAAATTTTGTCCAAGTTTCGAGTTTCTAAGACCTGGGGTTGTCGAGATATTAATGAAAAACGGAACTTTTTCCTAGGAGTTCTACTCCCTAACTCCGTGGTTTATCCAAACGAAAAGCTTGAAAATCGTTTGAAAGTGAATTAAAATTTAATCTCTGAGTTTGATGGGAGATTTTTTGCGTTAATTAGTCACTTTCTGAAAACATGAATTGTTTGAAACATGATTTAAAGGGGAAATCTATCTCCATGGTTCATGGTTTATTTAAAACAAGCTTTTACGGAACAATGAGAAGTATAGAGAAATCAAAATCGTTATTTAATTTCGCAGTTTATGTTATAAGACATGACATATTTAACATGTTATAAGATTCTATCTTATATCATGTTACTCAGAAACGCAATTAAATTAAATCTGTCTGTTAATTTTAATAATTATTTTTTCGATTTGAATAATAAATAAATGGATATAAAAATATATTTTAGAAAAGAACGATTTGATTTTTCTTATAGCACTTTTGACTGGATAATATCAATTACGGTCTTCAGGTTTAAAAATGATTATTATTTATATTTTCGGGGATTATTGATTCAAGGATTATTGATATTTTCAAGTTATTATGCAATTATTTTATTATGACAAAAATTGTTTAAACTCATATATTGTATGTTGTACGAATCTTCTACAAATACACGTGTATATCTTTTAATCTACGAGAATATAAGTAGTACAGGTATATTGACATATGTTTTGATATATATTGGCATATATTGGAATCAATTACGACCTTCTGGTATAAAGAGTACGGATATTATTGATGTTTTCAATTTATTACGTCATCTCTTTTATTTTGGCAAATATTTTTGAGACGCATATTGTAATACGGGTAATCTTCTACTAACACATTGGCATATTTTCTGATCTGCGACAATATAATTAGTACGGGGTTGCATATATTCATTCAATTCCAATTTTTTCTTCTGTAAATTTGCTTACAAAAGGGGGCAGGATGTTTTATTCTTCAGATCTGATCGTGAAGATAATTTTTCATAGTGAGAACATATATTCTTAAACTTCTCTTTAGGAGCAATAAATTTAATATTTTAACAGAATTTGCACATGATTGCGAACTTTAAGTTTCTTTAAATTATACACTCCGTACGAATAACGGGTGTGCTCTTAGTGGTTAATAAATTTTAACATTTTAGGAGGATATATCATGTTGCTCGGCATCGCAATTAAATTAAATGTGTTTGTTAATGTTTTTATTATTTTTTTTTCGATTTAAATAATAAATAAATGGATAAATGGATATAAAAGTATATCTTATGAATGGACGGTTTGATTTTTCTTTTAATTATATTAATTGCTGACTGCGTACATCAATTTCATTTATTTTGGCAAAGAGTTTTCAAGCTTATATCGTATTTAGCTACTAAACTCATATATTGTGTTTAGCCAATAAATTCATATAGCCGATTGTTGAAACAGAAAAAGAAAAGAGCGGGTATATCTTCTAATACAATTGTAGTGTTTTCATTTAGTATATTGAAACGGGATAAGAATGTTTCTTTCAGATCTGCAAATTCAAAGCTACGAATTTGGAGGGATATCGCTAATTTGACAACTTTTCTTAAACTTTGCCAAATTGACGGAAATGTCGCCAAATTGATATAAACGACACACAAACAGCTGCCATAAACCTTCGGGTTGGTCGTGTGGCTTGGGTCTTCTACATATCAATTAATTTTTTTTTTGTTTTGTTAGAAGAGAGTACTGAAATGATGTTTGGTTAGCATTTATCTGTCAGACCAACCATCCTACTTAGTAATACATTTAGCGAATTTTTAAAATGTCACCAAATTGATAAAAATGTTTTCAGATCTATAAAAATATCTTGAAATTGATAAAATTGCGCTACATAAATGATATTAATTGTTTTTTGTTAGGGGATAGTATTGTGATGATATTTCGTCAATTTGTCGCAAAGTGGAACTGTTAGTTCTACAGTCCCACTTGGCGATAAATTTGGCGATTTTTTAAAATGTCGCTAATTTGACGAAACTGTCGCCAAATGTTCCATAGAAATATAACTATTTAGACGATATTTTTTCTACCAATTTATTTGAAGCAAATGATATCATGTCGCTTAGCAACGGATTTAAATCCAATGTGTTTATGCGGCAGACGATTTTTATTAAATCCTTTCCGATTTGAATAATGAAGATATGTATATAAAATAAATTTCATTGCCATTTCATTTTGGACTGGATAATATCAATTATACTCTTCAGGTTTAAACATTATTATTATTGATATTTTCCGGAATTATTGATTCAGGGATTATTGATATTTTTAAGTTATTACGCCATTGTTTTATTGCGGCAAAAATTGCTGACACACGCATATTGTACGTTGTTAGAGTAATCTTCTAGGAATGCACGGGTATATCTTCTAACCTACGAGAATATAAGTAGTACAGGTATATTGGCATATATTTTGACATATATTGGCATATATATTGGAATCAAGTACAGTCTTCTGGTATGAAGATTAAGGGGATTAATTATATATTCAATTTATTACGTCGTCTGTTGTATTTTACCAAAAAACATTTGTGACTCATATTGCAAAACGGGTAATCTTCTACTAATAATCGGACATTATAAGTAGTACGTGTATATCTTCCCATATAATTTTAGCACTTTAATTTTGACATATATTGGAATAAATGACTGTCTTCAGATTTAAAGATTACGGGTTTATTGGTATTTTCAATTTATACATGTAATCTACTAATACAGGTTATATTTTCTAATATTCGCGTATATAATTAGTACGGGTCCCATACAATTTTAACGCTTTTATTTTGCATATATTGATTCAATTCCATATTTTTTTTTTATATTTGCTTACATAAGGGGTCCAAGATGTTTTATTCTTCAGATATGTCCATGAAGATAATTTTATATAGCGAGAACAGAGATTCTTAAACTTATTTTTAGGAGCATTATATTAAATATTTTAACAGAATATTTTGATTAAACATGTCATTTAGTATACTATAAGAATTTGCGCATGATTATGAATTTCAAGTTTCTTTATATTATATACTCCGTACGAAGAACGGGTATGCTGCTAGTTTTTTTATATATTTTAAGCTCTACGTTCTACTTCAACGATGGATTTTCACACCTGTCTATACCTGAACACGGCTTCGAAGAATTTTTCTGATTAAAACATTTCATTAGATGAAAATATTTTTAGCATTAATTAAAAATAATATTTCGATCTAACTTTGATCATTTATTATAAATAAGGTAAATGAATTTAAAGATTTGATTAAGCATAACTGTTTATTGACTAATTTTCAGATGTAATAACTTATCCTGCAATCAAGGTATTATTAAATTATAAGAATGCCACGTGTCATATATAATATATATTTCTTTACTTTTTAAGAAATGGAATCTAATTTAAGATCGGGATTATTAACAAACTATGCAGAGTCTACTTCTATGAGAGCTAGGCATTTCCGGCTCAGAAGTTCAAGAGTAATGTGTTGTCTGGTCAATATGAAAATACGTGGTTCGAATCCCGGTTGGGGCAGCAAGGTTCTTTACAAGGGCGTCCGAACAAATCAATCCTGTTGGTTAGTGCAAAGATGGCGAAGGTCTGAAAGTAAATTCCATACGACTATCAGGGATTCAGTTGCTTCTGGTATATTGAGAGGCCATTCGAAGTTGGTAGGTCAAAGACTATGCAGAAAGCTAATGTAGAGGATAAAATTAGCAGCAACTGGTAAAAGTTAGCGAGATGTGGTCACTCAGATTTTCAGTTTCGCGTCAATCTGACATTAAACCTTGAAGAACGCAGAGTTCGTTTCGATTGTAAGAGTTTGCAATTCCACCCAAATAGTTCAGCTGTAGAGCGTTTTTGGCCAGTACGAAGATTCATGGTTCGACTCTCGATTGAGGAAGAAATGTTCTCTAAAACTATTAGATTTTCGTGATAAAGAAATAGTAAGCAGATATCTAGAATATTTGTGTTCCCGAAAAATACTTTGAAGAAAGTAAATTTTCATATACGTGAAAAATTTGTACTCTAAAAATCAAACAGCACAGGTATTTCGGTAAAATAGTATTTTTTATGAATACTTTTAAAAAGGGAAAACTCATACGATATTAAAAGTAGCGTAAAAATAAAACTGTTGAATGATCATACGTGCAAAATGTGCCAAAATGATTATATATTTATAATTAAATAAACTTACCTCATGACTATACTGATAATTGCTTGCTTTGCATGTGTTTTGAGAATGACCCTCAAAATGTATCTCAATAGTGAGAATCAACTTACGTAATTTGAAAAGCAAATTGTTGATCATTGACTGCAATATTTAGGAGCTAAATTATAATATTTATGTAGATAGGATTAAAATATTATAATATATGCATCAAATGATTAGCCCATATGGCAAATTTCAAGCCACTATCAAATTGTAAAAGCGGGCATTCTCATTTGTTCGGCTAATCGAACATTCTAATGTGCGGCCCTCCCTACAGTACCTATGTTTGGAAGACTAAAATTGCACACTTTCTTCCTTTCCAACTGTATATCCGTACACGTCCTCTATCTCATCTCAAAGAATGCTTTTTCTATCATTTTACCTATCGAATATTTTTGTGCGGAGTAACCACCTCCTTAAATAAACATTTTTGAAAACTCATTCATTTTGGGGGGTTTATCAGTTGATTGATCTATATATAAAATATCAAGCTTCTGTCACATTTTAAAGGAGGTCTTTCTCATTAATTCCGAAAATCGAACACTTTGCTTATACTTTGGTATGCGGCACCCCATAAAGTAGAAAATATTACAAAACTGAAATTGTTTACTTTCTTCCTTTCGACCTATCTACCCGTACACCAAAGTCTCTATTTCATTCGGAATCATGATTTTTTATCATTTAACCTTTCGAACGTTTTTCTCAGGAGCGTTCCCTTAAACGAACATTTTTGAAAAACTCTATTCGGCTTGGATGTTTTTATTCAATAATTAGCTCATGTACCAAATTTCAAGCCTTTATTAAAATTTAAAGGAGGCGTTACTCATTTATTCGACAAATCGAACATTTTGGTGTGCGACACCCTCTAAAGTAGTAAATATTAGAAATTTGAAATTGTATATTTTCTTCCTTTCGAATTATTTATCGGTACACCAAATTTGAAGACTGTATTTTATCCAGAATCATGATTTTTTTTTATCATTTAACC
Organism: Amaurobius ferox; assembly: GCA_951213105.1. Taxonomy (NCBI): domain Eukaryota; kingdom Metazoa; phylum Arthropoda; class Arachnida; order Araneae; family Amaurobiidae; genus Amaurobius; species Amaurobius ferox. The sequence goes on from OX578145.1 coordinate 30,237,474, forward strand.
TTTCGAACATTTTTCTGAGGAGTACCCCCCCCCCCCCTCCCTTAAGTGAACATTTTTGAAAAACTCTATTCGTCTTGTGATTTCGCATCAAATGATTAGCCCATATACCACATTTCAAGCCACTATTACATTTTAAAGGACTTATTTCTAATGTATTCCGCAACTCGAAATTTTTGGTGTGCGGCACCCCCTAAAGTTGCAAATATTGAAAATCTGAAATTCCACACTTTTTTCCTTTCGCACGATTTACCAACTCCCAAAATATGAAGTCTCAATCTCATCGCAAAGCACATTTTTCTATCATTTCACTTTTCAAACATTTTAATGTGGAGCACACCTTTTAAAGAACATTTTCAGAAAATACGATTTTTACAGGGGATTTTGTCGAACGATCGACCGTGTACCAAATTGCATGTCTCTATCTATTCGGGAAGTGCCTAAAAAGCATGACAGAGATACTGTCACTTGGCAGTTAGTATATATAGATAACGGAAATAATGTAATAGTAATAATTTCAAACTTGTAAATGTTTGTGCATTTTGCGCATGCCATTCTTAACAAAATTAAAAAAGCAATCCTTCGTTTGAATGTAACTTTCAAGTAAAAATATTTAAAAATATTAAAACAATAATATAAATCGATGAAAAGGGAATATTTCTTCAATCACCTCTCTAAACACATAAATTGGCTGTATTGATACAGAATCTTATAATTTTATACCGAGCAAAATGCATTCAATAGTTCAACTGTTGAAAATTTTCATCGCACTATTAGATTCGAAATTCGGTAAGAATTGTGTGAAACTTATTTCAAGCACGTTTTACACAAATCCTTTCAGCATCGATGGTTTTCCAAAGTCTACACTTGTATGTGAGAAAATGATTGTTCTATCTGGTTCTTACATAGTAGTAAAATACATCAGATTCTGTTTCTGAAAATGTATTCCTATAATCAAGTCAGTATTTTCATATGTTCCAATAATAATTATTTTATATTATTCGAAAATTTTCTATGCTATAAGAAATCAAAAACGTTACATTTCTTATAGAATAGAAGATTTTGAACACAAGCATAATAGTCTCTGAATGTCATAAACACATTTGTATTGAAAAAATTGATTATGTCCGCATGCCCAATATATATATACAGTAAAACCTGTAAAGTTGGACACCTCTATATGTTGGACACTTGTCTATTTTGGACACAATTCGGTGGAATGGAACGAATTCCTATGTTTTAACATGTATATAATACTGTCTAACTTGGACACCTGTCTATCTTGGAAGTTGGACGCTGTTTATATTACTAAGTTGGACAAGTTCCTTAAAATTGGCATTTGCATAACGGAAGTAACCTACCACTTTTGATCTTCCTTATCTATCCCCAAGGATTATCTTTTGTTGTTGATCCCCAGAAGTATTCCTATGTTGTTGTTATCACTTCCAGGAAGCTCTATTCTGCCTACTTTTCTTTCTTATTGTTGCTAAGGGGCTGTCCCTCCCCACCATTCCACAGACCTCAATTATGTATCACAACCTTTTTGTTATCAGTTTGTTTACACACACACAACAACACACTTGAAGAATGGACGTTTGTAGCTTCCCTATGCCTTCTTTACATTGTCCAATTAGATTTCTGCATCTTTTGAATAAAAAGGTTCCTCTACCCTCAAAAGTCACATTTGTTTCTCAGTGCATTCTGTAAAGGTGACTGTGATTTTAGTGACGTGCACATTAGTTTTTAATAATGAGCAAAGGTAAATTAGTTGAGCTAACTATTGAAAAGAAAATAATAATTCTTGATCGCCCAGACAAAGGTGACAGCTGCAGAAAGTTGGCAGAGGAGTTCGGCATATCAAAATCTACTGTTTCCAATATAAACAATAAGAGATCTGATATCATACATGCATGGGAGCTGAACTGCTCTGGAACAAGGAACAGAATCTATATCATAAGTATTTTGTAACAGTAATTACAATATTTAATTAAAACCATTGGCTTATTAGTATTTTCTATTTGTTAAAAATAGAGGCTTTTGATGTGCTTTATTGAAAGGGAAAAATGAAATTTCATCACACTGTCTATGTTGGACACTTTTAAAGGGAACCGTGAGTGTCCAACTTAGACAGGTTTAACTGTATATATATATATATATATATATATATATATATATATATATATATATATATATATATATATATATATATATATATATATATATATATATATATATATATATATATGTATATATATATATATATATATATATATATATATATGTATATATATATATATATATATATACATATATATGTATATATATATATATATATATATATATATATATGTATATATGTATATATATATATATATGTATATATATATATATGTATATATATATGTATATATATATATATGTATATATATATGTATATATATATATATATGTATATATATATATATGTATATATATATGTATATATATATATGTATATATATATATATATATATATATATATGTATATATATATATATGTATATATATATATATATGTATATATATATGTATATATATATGTATGTATATATATATATATATATATATATATATATATATATATATATATATATATATATATATATATACATATAATCCAAGATAAAGAAGATTTAAAGGAATATGGGATAACCAAATGCTTTGCATTTAATGGTTGAGGAGGATTGCTACTCCCCCTCCCGTTTAAAACTGCTTTTTTAGCCTAGGCAAACGCTCACGATAACAATGCAAAGCAAAGGTTGGTCCCCAATGCGTGCTAATACGAAGGCACCCGGATACGGAAGAACAAGACCAACCAACAGAAGGAAACTGGACCAAAAGTGAATCCTCTCCAACTCGCTATCTTATATATGTTCATCTTACGCATGCATGCAATCCTAGCAGGTACGCATAAACTTTATTTACTTGCAGTGTGATAAAGTAAACTGTCAAAATCCACATGATCCCTGAAAATCGATTTATAACAATCCTTTAAGAAATATAAAGGATAATGTTTATATAAAGCCTCAGTTATGATTTTAATGTTGCTATTATTGCAATCCTTTTTAAACGTATTGTAAATTTGGTTTCTCTTAAAGTGTCCGAGTATGATATGTCTGAAATTATTCTTGGTAAGATTTGTTTTCCAATCGATGAGATGATTGATCTTAATTCTATATAATTCTCTTTTGTCATATAACGTTGTATAATGACCATATAATCCATGTTTTTTTATTGAGATGTCTAGAAAATTTACCGCTTCATTTTCTTCTTGACAATTTTCTATTAATTCCAATTCCGGTGGGTAAAATGTAAAATCGAAATTGGTGGTGTCTTCATAACACCCCAATAGCACATCGTCAAGAAACCGGAAATATGGTATCTCTGACAAAATATGGGTTCCTTTTTCATATGTTGAGAGGTAAATATCAGCCAAGATTGAGGAGCAGGCTCCTTCCATTGGAATTCCCTTTATCTGTCGGTAATAATTTTTTCCGTTATATAGAATATTTTCCTTTAATACTAGTTCAATAAGGTCAAGGTATCTTCGATAAGTAATAAAATCCTTCAAATCAAATTCTTCATGTAATTTTTCCAAGATTGAGTATAAATTAGATAAATCAATGTTGTTAAAAAGGTCGCAGAAATCAAAGCTTTTAAAACACATATTATTATTACAATGTTTTAATCGATCGATAACTTCTATTCCATTCTTGATCATGACATGATTCTGTTTTTTGATGTTTTCCATCACAAACTTGAGGATGTTCAATAGTCATTTATTAGCTAATGTCAGGTATGATCCACAGCCAACTGTAACTGTACGGAATTTTACAGGCTTTTTATGCATCTTTGGAATGAGGATTAAATATGGAAATTTAACAGATTTTATTTCATAACCGATTCGTTTGTACATAGCTTTAATCCTTTTAGATAGAACATTTCCATTATTGTGTATTATTATAATTTATCAATTGTGACTTTATGACAAGCTTGTGAATATGATAAAAATAACATTATAAATAAAACATTATAAATAAAAGAGGTACTAAATTGGTATAAAATACTCCTTTCTACCTGTTCCATATATAAATTAAGGAATTAAAAAAATAATTACATGTGGTAAATATTGGGAAATATATTCCCTTTATTACTCCCTCAGATTAAAATTTTTAGTGTTATAAATCATATGTAATACAGGTACTTAAGGTACTAATCTCCTTGTCCCTTGCATAAACATGCATGGTGTAAATGCATGAATAATGTATAAGATGAAAAGTTGCAAAACAAAAAATTTGCATTTGGAGGGCATTTGCATTTGTGGCTCCCAAAAATGTTTTTGAAAATGAATAAATTGAAAAAAGTGAAAAGCATTTCCGAAACCATGTACGTTATCAAGGGCCATACCTGGTTCGTTTATTCTGATTCTACGTTTCTGTGTGCATTACTGTAAATTGTATTACAGAAAAAATGCACATGGTCCGACGTAGAAGAAAGTAGAAAATGGATCAGATATAAATATAAGAATAATCAAATAAAATAATCAAATATGCCAGCGTAATGCTTTGTATTTATATGAGAATATGATGTTATGTTTAAGATGAAAAAGAATAAGAATAAAATATCATAAATTGAGTTACCCCATGTGCTGCTTAAATTAGAGAGTCATTGATACTGACTAATCTTTGTTCCAACCCAAAATAGGTTACAGTTAAGTTGATAGACTAAGTGTGCAACTGTTGGAAGAGGAACATGGAGATGATAATTTGTTTCGAATTCTTTTGATTATTCAAAAATGGTTGAGATCGACCTGTCAATATGTTGCTGTAATTGGAGCAAGTATTTGAAATTAAATTTAAATTGTGTTTTAATAAATGAAAAAATAAAATTTGGCTGATATGTATTTTGGATACTGATGTTTATGAATTTAATAAGATTTTCTTTGGAGTAACATGGTGTACTTAACATTTTTATTCTTAATAACGGATTATTAATAATATTTTTATATACTGGTTTTGATAGATTGGATGAATAATGTTGAAGTTTATTTACTTTGAAGTTATATGATTTAGTTTTGTCGTATATTTTTATTTTGAATGTGTCTTCATTTGGAATTTTTAAACTAACGTCTAGGTAATTGATCCAGTGAGATATATATACATTTTCAATTAGTTGTAGATTAGGAGGATAAAACTGAAAATTTATCATTGTGTCGTCATTAGTAATTTTAGTAATAATTAGATCATCAATGAATCTGTACATGATATGACTGTTGAAAGGGTACTGAAGTTCGTAAAAATGTAGAAAAAGGTTGGCCATTATTGTGGATGAGATTCCTCCCTGTGGAATTCACTTATTTCATTTGTATATACCCTGAGAGAGATACTAGTTGAAAATAATGAATTTTAACAGTGGTTTGAATTTTGGAATAGAGATGTCCTTTAATTGAGTAAATTGCTCATATAAATTTAATATGACTTTAAATAAATCATGAATGTCAATGTTATTAAAGAGATCTTTGAAATCAAATGTTTTAATATCATGTATGTAAGGTTGCTGTTTTAAGTTATTAATCAGTTCTAAACTATTTTTGATTATATGTGCTTGTTGTGTAGTAAAATGATCATAAATTTGATTTAGTAAAAATAATAGTTGTTTGTCCGCAGCATTGGTATATGAATTAAATCCTATAGTAACAGTTCTAAAAGTAATTGGTGATTTATGGAATTTTGATATAAGTATCAGGAAAGGAAAATTAAGATTGTGTTTTTGTTTTAGTGGTTTGTAGTACGTAATAATTTGTTTACTCATAATAGAGATATTAGTGCGTATAGGAGTTAATGAATTGAGGAATTGAGTTGCAGTTTGAGTTCATCCAAATAAAATGTTTTGCAAATAAACGCATAATTCCTTGAAGCCTTATCAACATAAGTGATTACAAATCTGTCTTTTAGTTTCGTTTTAGTAGTTTGCAGTACGTAATAATTTGTTTACTGATAATAGAGATATTAGTGTGTATAGGAGTTAATAAATTGAGGAATTGAGTTGCAGTTTGAGTTCATCCAAATAAAATATTTTGCAAATAAACGCATAATTCCTTGAAGCCTTATCAACATAAGTGATTACAAATTTGTCTTTAGTAACTTCATCTCTTTTAATATACAATCTAATGAATGTGTCTTTTGAGTGGATAATTAAAACTATTTTATGGAATAAAATTAGCAATTTTTTACATTTAAAAAAATAAATTATATTCATTTTGCTTTAAAAGGCATAAATACAGGAAGTAACCTTGTACTATCTATTATTTTAAGTAAATAGGAAGTTGTAGAATACTTCAGGCGAATAATACCAGTATTTTTGTTTCCGTATGGTCAACCGAACACAACTCTCTCTTATCCGATCATTAAAATCGTATCTTAGCAACTAAGAATCCGTATCATTATTTTTCCTTAGATGAAAACTTCTGTTTTATAGTTTTCTTCCCAAATCCGGTGATGGCAATAGAATTTTAAGCAAAAGAGATTTTAGAAATAACTTGGCGGGCTTGTGTACCTGCAATAAAGAGCAATATCAAGAATAGTTCGCTTAAGAATTGAACTCATGTGGAGAAATAATTTAATAGTTAATGCTTCGATTAATCTAAGGCTTTCGTTTTTTACGTTCTCATACATAAACAAGTTTCGCGATAATCTTGGTGCAAAAATTTTGGATGCACCACTGTTCTTACTAAAATTATCTTTTTCTTAATTACATTTTAATAAATATGCTTAAAACTTAACAATACGATGTTATTTTAATTGACATTAAATAATTACTGATCTTTTAGAAAATACAGTTTTTCTGGATTGAAACCGGACTGCAGGAAAGTCAAGTTATGCAGTTTTTAGAACAGTTTTAAAGGATTAGTTCGCACGGGCAATGTACTCGATTACGATAATTCAGTATTCGCTAATTTAATCCAAACCTCTACAACGGCAAAAATTATTTTTGCCACATTACCAATGAATTGCGCGTAGATCTCAACAAATGTGTTCGCGAGATGCGCATTGGATAACTCAAAACAGAAATTCTACATGGTAAAACAACTCAAAATAGAAATTTCTTATGGAGATAGAATATGAAACAAAATTAGCTTTTATAACACTTTTCAACATAGTTGAAAAGAGTTTTTCACTTTGGCCATTCTGCCTGTCTGTCCGTACGCAAGATAACTGCCGTAAAAATGACTTTTTCAAAATGAAATTTTAGTATGTTGTTCAGACGGTCTGTGGGACATTTGGGAAGGTAAATGAATAATATCAACCCATTAGTTTTGGACTGAACCCAGGCTGAAAAAGTGAAATACATTGAATCCAATAGGACCTCATTTTTCAAACATTTATAAGTGAAATTAGAATTCACAAATGGCTTTGAAATATATTAAAAAAATTTGAGCAAAATATGTTCAGTAGTTTTTAAAATAAAAATAAGATTAATTATTACTCCCATATTATACGAATAGATCGCTTGACGCACTTCAAAATAAAATATGGCATCCATATTTGTTCCCGGTGTCAAAATCGTGATTAAAGTTCTTTTAAATTTATATTTAGTGTTGAATCCCTCCTAAAACTGCTTAATTTTTGCGTAATTTCTGTGAATCTATATTCTGCGATAACGCAATTACAAAATTTTTGAGTTAAAAATATCATTAGACTTTGGTTATTTCTAAAACGCTAATTTTAATGTATGCAGAATGTAAACAAATCATTGAATGTATAAGAATTGCTGAATTTTTAACACAAAATTATTTAGGTCTGAGGTCTGGAATATAGGTGATATGAATGAAATATTCATTGACTTTACATAAAGAAGCAGGCGATTTTATAGCATTGTCATTTTCGATGAAGTTTTAGGCATGGAGTTAGAAAGTACTTTTACCTCTATGGTTTTAAGATTTAAGCAAAATAAAATATTGTAGTACTGTGATAATTTTAAAAATATCACCGCTGAATTTATCGTATTTTAGGGATGTTTAAATAAAAGTACATTTTAGTTGGAAAGTGTTTCGTAATCAATGCTTTACGCATGATTAATATTTCTTATTAAAGTTATATTTGTTACTTTATCTATGGACATAGTGAATGTATAAGATAAGGTGAAGAAAATTCAAATTCGTGTTTTTAACGAAAATATACATTTTGGTTATCACTGAATACGAGTAGAAAGTTTTATGTTGATGCATATGTGGCTAGGTGTGTATGCTTGTATATATATTACTCTTTATGTCGGCATGTGTGTGACATAATATGTTTTTCGCGCAAATTTTGACACAATTATTACAATCTAAAAATGATCAATACATTTCAAACCAGGTCAAACAATTAGAATATTCGAAAATTTTTGGATTATTTTTCGTAAAACATTCTAGAGTTTTCAATTTTTATCTATATAAATAAAAATGAAAATCTGTCTGTCTGTCTGTCTGTCTGTCTGTCTGTCTGTCTGTCTGTCTGTTTGTCACACTATCACGGGAGAACGGCTGAACCGAATTTGATGAAATTTTGTGGGTAGCCCAGAAATAGCCCCACTTAAAATCATATCTGTGTTTTGAGTTTCTACGACCAGTGGTTCTCGAGATATTAGTAAAAAACGAAATTTTCGTTTGTCTCATCATCACGGAAAAACGGCTGAACCGAATTTAATGAAATTTGGTGAACAGCGTTGAAATATCCCCCCATAAATTTTGTCCAAGTTTCGAGTTTCTAAGACCTGGGGTTGTCGAGATATTAATGAAAAACGGAACTTTTTCCTAGGAGTTCTACTCCCTAACTCCGTGGTTTATCCAAACGAAAAGCTTGAAAATCGTTTGAAAGTGAATTAAAATTTAATCTCTGAGTTTGATGGGAGATTTTTTGCGTTAATTAGTCACTTTCTGAAAAAATGAATTGTTTGAAACATGATTTAAAAGGGAAATCTATCTCCATGGTTCATGGTTTATTTAAAACAAGTTTTTACGGAACAATGAGAAGTATAGAGAAATCAAAATCGTTATTTAATTTCGCAGTTTATGTTATAAGACATGACATATTTAACATGTTATAAGATTCTATCTTATATCATGTTACTCAGAAACGCATTTAAATTAAATCTGTCTGTTAATTTTAATAATTATTTTTTCGATTTGAATAATAAATAAATGGATATAAAAATATATTTTAGAAAAGAACGATTTGATTTTTCTTATAGCATTTTTGACTGGATAATATCAATTACGGTCTTCAGGTTTAAAAATTATTATTATTTATATTTTCGGGGATTATTGATTCAAGGATTATTGATATTTTCAAGTTATTATGCAATTATTTTATTATGACAAAAATTGTTTAAACTCATATATTGTATGTTGTACGAATCTTCTACAAATACACGTGTATATCTTTTAATCTACGAGAATATAAGTAGTACAGGTATATTGACATATGTTTTGATATATATTGGCATATATTGGAATCAATTACGACCTTCTGGTATAAAGAGTAAGGATATTATTGATGTTTTCAATTTATTACGTCATCTCTTTTATTTTGGCAAATATTTTTGTGACGCATATTGTATTACGGGTAATCTTCTTCTAACACATTGGCATATTTTCTGATCTGCGACAATATAATTAGTACGGGGTTGCATATATTCATTCAATTCCTATTTTTTCTTCTGTAAATTTGCTTACAAAAGGGGGCAGGATGTTTTATTCTTCAGATCTGATCGTGAAGATAATTTTGCATAGTGAGAACATATATTCTTAAACTTCTCTTTAGGAGCAATAAATTTAATATTTTAACAGAATTTGCACATGATTGCGAACTATAAGTTTCTTTAAATTATACACTCCGTACGAATAACGGGTGTGCTGTTAGTGGTTAATAAATTTTAACATTTTAGGAGGATATATCATGTTGCTCGGCATCGCAATTAAATTAAATGTGTTTGTTAATGTTTTTATTATTTTTTTCGATTTAAATAATAAATAAATGGATAAATGGATATAAAAGTATATCTTATGAATGGACGGTTTGATTTTTCTTTTAATTATATTAATTGCTGACTGCGTACATCAATTTCATTTATTTTGGCAAAGAGTTTCCAAGCTTATATATTGTGATCTAATAAATCTAATAAAATCATATATTATGTTTAGCAAATAAATTCATATAGCCGATTGTTGAAACAGAAAAAGAGTAGAGCGGGTATATCTTCTAATACAATTGTAGTGTTTTCATTTAGTATATTGAAACGGGATAAGAATGTTTCATTCAGATCTGCAAATTCAAAGCTACGAATTTGGAGGGATATCGCTAATTTGACAACTTTTCTTAAACTTTGCCAAATTGACGGAAATGTCGCCAAATTGATATAAACGACACACAAACAGCTGCCATAAACCTTCGGGTTGGTCGTGTGGCTTGGGTCTTCTACATATCAATGAAATTTTTTTTTTGTTTTGTTAGAAGAGAGTACTGAAATGATGTTTGGTTAGCATTTATCTGTCAGACCAACCATCCTACTTATAATACATTTAGCGAATTTTTAAAATGTCACCAAATTGATAAAAATGTTTTCAAATCTATAAAAATATCTTGAAATTGATAAAATTGCGCTACATAAATGATATTAATTGTTTTTTATTAGGGGATAGAATTGTGATGATATTTCGTCAATTTGTCGCAAAGTGGAACTGTCAGTTCTACAGTCCCACTTGGCGATAAATTTGGCGATTTTTTAAAATTTGGCGATTTTTTAAGTTATCGCTAAATTGACGAAACTGTCGCCAAATGTTCCATAGAAATATAACTATTTAGACGATATTTTTTCTACCAATTTATTTGAAGCAAATGATATCATGTCGCTTAGCAACGGATTTAAATCCAATGTGTTTATGCGGCAGACGATTTTTATTAAATCCTTTCCGATTTGAATAATGAAAATATGTATATAAAATAAATTTCATTGCCATTTCATTTTGGACTGGATAATATCAATTATACTCTTCAGGTTTAAACATTATTATTATTGATATTTTCCGGAATTATTGATTCAGGGATTATTGATATTTTTAAGTTATTACGCCATTGTTTTATTGCGGCAAAAATTGCTGACACACGCATATTGTACGTTGTACGAGTAATCTTCTAGGAATGCACGGGTATATCTTATAACCTACGAGAATATAAGTAGTACAGGTATATTGGCATATATTTTGACATATATTGGCATATATATTGGAATCAAGTACAGTCTTCTGGTATAAAGATTAAGGGGATTAATTATATATTTAATTTATTACGTCGTCTGTTGTATTTTACCAAAAAACATTTGTGACTCATATTGCAAAACGGGCAATATTCTACTAATAATCGGACATTATAAGTAGTACGTGTATATCTTCCCATATAATTTTAGCACTTTAATTTTGACATATATTGGAATAAATGACTGTCTTCAGATTTAAAGATTACGGGTTTATTGGTATTTTCAATTTATACATGTAATCTACTAATACAGGTTATATTTTCTAATATTCGCGTATATAATTAGTACGGGTCCCATACAATTTTAACGCTTTTATTTTGCATATATTGATTCAATTCCATATTTTTTTTTTTATATTTGCTTACATAAGGGGTCCAAGATGTTTTATTCTTCAGATATGTCCATGAAGATAATTTTATATAGCGAGAACAGAGATTCTTAAACTTCTTTTTAGGAGCATTATATTAAATATTTTAACAGAATATTTTGATTAAACATGTCATTTAGTATACTATAAGAATTTGGGCATGATTATGAATTTCAAGTTTCTTTATATTATATACTCCGTACGAAGAACGGGTATGCTGCTAGTATAAATATATAAGAAAAAACATGAAAATGAAAAAAAAAATAAAAAATATCGTGTGGGTACTTGGACGTTATTCATTTTATTTTTTTGTATATTGTTAAAACCATTTAATCGGAAATTTTTGTGAATGAAAATTCCATCAAGTTGGTCACACACGCCCAAAATTGGACGCACACATGGCGAAAATTCTGCGAATTATAATTGCATTCTTAAAAGTTTATATTGAACGAAGCAATTATACAATAACTAATACGAATTTATAAGTTTATTCCGAAAATTTCAAACATTTATATATTTTATGTGTGTGGTTGATTCGGGATCTTAAAATTCTAATTAATTAAATAATAATTTCCTTTTTGAGCAAACTGAATTATGTTTAACTGGGTTCATGACAAGTGAATGCATTTATTCCCTTGTTAGACAAACTGATGCATAATGGAAACTGTTAACGGATGTTGAGATAAGTGAATACTTTAATAACAACAGGGAAAATATGAGTAGTGAAATTAAATTTTTCTAACGGAGTAAATAATTAATGCTTTTTTGAGTGAACTAAATTTTTCTTCACTGGGTTAATTCCCATGTTAGACTAACTAGTCATCGAAATTATTAACGGCCGTTCAAATTAAGACTGCAATAATACCGAGGAAAAGATATAGGGTAATTCCAGTATAGATGCCGTATATGGTACAGATTGCGCATGCCCTAGTTCTGAAACTTACAGTAAGATGGTAATGCAATAAACACTAATAGTGTCATTTAGTTTTTTAAATGTGTTTGATAAAAGTATTGTGCTCTTGTTCCTTTTTTCTTTTGAAATAGAACAATATATGAGTTGTAGAATTTATCATGAAATATTTTATTGTGCTCACACAGATTGTAAATTATACCTAGAACTCTAGAAATGTCAGTGGATTCCTTGTTTAGGCGAAGCATAGTCTTCGAGTAGAGTGCTTTTATTGTAGTTTCGATATGTTTTAATTCAAGGTCAGGAAGCCGTGAGGTGCGGCATCTCTTCCCTAGAAATTTGTACACAGAAGAGTTATTTGAATAATAAGAAAAATTTTCATAAATATGTGAAGTCGATTTTCAATCTACTCCATTGTTCATTAATACCTTTATTTTTTCCGTGTTGGTTGTATTCTTAAACTGAGTTTAAAATAAAATGCAAACAGTTTTCGAATTCAGTCAATTTTTTATATTTTACAAAATTGAAATTTCAGTTTTCCTATCATTTTATATTTAAATATGCATATTTTTTGAAGAAAAATATTTGATACTTCATTTATGTTAAATGCTTAAACTTCATTTATGTTAAATGTTTAAACTTCATTTATGTTAAATGCGACATAATACCTGACTCATTCAGTAGATATGCCGCAATGAAGAACTTTACAAAATAAATTGTAATTGCTTGTGGGTCATTCCATGTCAAATCACCCAGAGGTGGTTGCTTGACCACTTTCATAATTTTTTATATTTTCACTATAGGTGGTCTTACTAGTGACCTGCTCAAAAATAATTTTATTTTTTTTTATCTACTGCCATCTTGGATTTATGCTCATTTTTCGTTACTGCGGGAAACAAAAACGAGCGTTTACAAGGGTTTTGAAAAAAAGTTGCTGTGTGATTTCTATTACAGATAGAATGTTCTAATTTTCATTGCCTTAAAGTAGAGATTCTGGTCTTTCAGAAAATGTATATATATATAAGATAAGATTTTGTTAACTGGGACTTTAATGGGCTTAAATATAGCCATCGTAACTAGATATTTTGCCAATTTTAAATGTCTGTAAAATCAAAATGGCTTGAAACCACAAGATGTAATTTTTTTTTCAAGAACTATGAGTGGTAGGCTTTTCAACTTCAACCATGGTGAAACAAATCCGGGGTGGTAAGCCTTTCTGTCCTATTTTTAGTTCCGAAATCGGAAAATTTCCAAAATAGGTGAATTTCAAGGTCAAATATCTCAAAAGAGGGACGTGCCAAAAATAAGAGATTTCGGCCATGGATACTCCTACTAGTACTTAGTAAAACCTGTGAATTTCATTTTGGGGTTCACATTGATTTTCTTTTTACAGGCTGTCAAATATCTCCAAAAATGACATAGTGAAAACATAATAATTAATAGGCTTAAAGTGACCTGATTTCCATTATTTTATAATCTAATTATTTTATAAGGGTAAACAAAAATTAAAATAGATACATCGCTGCAGTTTGATTACTGTTGTAGAAACTGTTAAAGAAAATTTAGCTTCAAAGTTACTGCAGTTAAAAAGGCAGCACTTTATTGTTCAAATTCAATTCCAATTTTTCAAAATAACGAAAGAAAATCTTTCTCCGGATGAATGTGCAGCGATTGGTGATTTCTCTGAAAACATCACATTTGTTGTACAAGATGAAATACAGAGTTACCACTGGATTAACGCCCAAGACACTGTCCATCCATTTTGTGTCTACTTTAAGACTAATTCTTTAGATGATCTATGCATTAAAAGCCTTTGTGTTATAAGTGACTGTATTGTACGCAACACAACTGCTGTTTACACTTTCCAAAAGCAGCTGGTACCATTTGTTCAAACGTTCATCCCAAATCTAAAGAATTTTTTTTATTTCTCAGGTGGCTCAGGAGCCCAATATAAGAACAGAAAGAATTTTTCTAACTTATGTAAGCATAAACAAGATTTCGGTGTGGCTGCTGGGTGGCATTTTTTGCCACAAGCCATTGCAAGGGTCCTTGTGATGGGATTGGAGGGACGGTACAGAGACTTGTGGCAAAGGCAAGTCTGCAGCGACCAATTGAGTGCCATATCCTTACACCAAATGACATGTATGAGTTTTGTGTTGAAAACATTAAAGGCATAAACTTCATCATGGTGTTTGAAAGTGACATAAAAATGAGCAAAGGTATCTGAATGACCTCTTCAATGAAGTTCATAGATTTGAAGGAACAAGAGATCACCACTGCTACATAAACAAGGACTATTAAACTCTTCTGATAAGTAGAATATCAGCATCATTTCAAATTAATCATGTAGAGTTCAGAATTGATGGATCACCACGAATGTTGATGAACACAAAAAAATGATGTTGCGTGTGTGAAATTGAACAACATAATTGTTGTTCTGACACCATGTGACTTCACCACTGTTACCGGGAGAACATACAACATTACTCAACAGAAAAACATAGAACTGTCACTAAAGTTACAAGCAAATAAGGAGAAATAGTCCATTGATAAAACACACTATATATAGATTGAAATATAAACTAGTAACTGACTAGTTTTTGTCTGTTTTAATTTTTATTTACTTTAACTTGTCACACTAAGCAGATTCATTTTTATGTTTTCACGATGTCATTTTTTGAGATATTTGACAGCTTGTAAAATGAACATCAGTGTGAACCCCGAAATGAAATTCACAGGTTATTCACAGGTAATGAAATTCACAGGTTTTGAAATTTACAGGTTTCACAAGTACTAGTAGGAGTATCCATGACCAAAATTTCTTATTTTTGGCAAGTCCCCCTTTCAGATATTTGACCTTAAAATTCACAAATTTTGGAAATTTTCCAATTTCGGAACTAAAAATCGGACAGAAAGGCTTACCACCCCGGATTTGTTTCACCATGGCTGAAAAGCCTACCTACCACTCATAGTTCTTGAAAAAAAACTCCATCTTGTGGTTTCAAGCCGTTTTGATTTTACAGACCTTAAAAATTGGCAAAATTTCTAGTTACGATGTCTGTATTTAAGCCCATTAAAGTCCCAGCTACCAAAATCTTATCTTACATATATATACATTTTCTGAAAGGCCAGAATCTCTACTTTAAGGCAGTGAAAACTAGAGCGTTCTATCTGTAATAGAAATCACACAGCAACTTTCTTTCAAAACCCTTGTAAACGCTCGTTTTTGTTTCCCGCAGTAACGAAAAATGAGCATAAATCCAAGATGGCAGTAGATAAAAAAAAATAAAATTATTTTTGAGCAGGTCACTAGTAAGACCACCTATAGTGAAAATATAAAAAATTATGAAAGAGGTCAAGCAACCACCTCTGGGTGATTTGACATGGAATGACCCACAAGCAATTACAATTTATTTTGTAAAGTTCTTCATTGCGGCATATCTAACAAAAAATGAGCATAAATCATAAAAGATGAAAGCAGATAAAAAAAAATAAAAATGTTTTGAGCAGGTTACTAGCAAGACCGCCTATGGTGAAAATATAAAAAATTTAAAAAACGGTCAAGTAACCAATTAATTTAAAATTGGGTGATTTCACATTGTTTTCTAAATGTAAATACATTATTGACTACATCAGTTTCTTATTTGGGATCTAAGAATATAAATTTAAAGAAAGGTGCGGCATTTATCCCGGATTTAACCTATAGTGAAGGTGATCAGAAAATATACTCAAAATATTCTTCTGTTGGATGAAAATTTCACCTAGTAGTAAAAATCATTATTTTATTCGTTTAGCTCTCGGAGTTGGCTGCTTTAAATTTCTTCTCAACTTTCTTTACTGCTATTAATTACACGTACGATAGCTAATTGGACTTGAAATTGCAGTTTAATTTGATTACTGAACCATTATGAACTACCCGGCAGCAATGGAGCTGAATGCTAAAATACGGATCATTCTATGACAACTAGGCCTTGCAGCTTAAAAAACTTCTATAGAATGCTAGTGACCCTATAAAATTCTTATAAAATGGTTTCTCTGATCGAAAAGTTTTTCTTCCAAACGGAAAATAACTTAATTTTTTTGCGTTTCATAATCAATAAAAAGGTGCCAAAGTCCATTTTGAAATGTAGATAATGTGGGGATTGAGATTAAGTTGGTTTATGTTTGAAATATAACCGAAACCTGTAGATTAATTATTAATCTTAATTAAATTGGCCGTGAATGGTAACATTCATACATTGCTATCGTAGCCGCAAAATTCACCATTACAGCTTTGCACAAGTTCCATAACATAATAATCAAAAACACTATTTAAATCCACATTTGTAACTTTCAAAATAAATTAACATTTATTCACACCTATATATTAGTATGATTAAAATTACATGAATTTATTAACAGAGGCTTAAGGAGGATGATACACCGTGTGAGACAAGTTCTTTTGAATCCATTTCCAAAAATCAACAATTGACCTAAGACTGGCACATACCTCTCTATTTCGGTTCTCTTGTTCAACATGACTGGAATTTTTGCCGCTTCTTTTTCTGACATTTGGAGTCAAAAGATCTACGGCACAGTGTTTTTAATATCAAATTGTACATTTGGTGCTTTTCTGGATAACAACATGCGAAACTATTTCAAAGTACCTAATTAACTTGCATTTCACATAATTCTAATTTGACAAATATAACATTGATAGCAGACGCAATAAATAATAGAGTACATGTATATTTTAATAAATAATTCATCAATATGACGTCATTTACGTTAAACTAGCGTCGTTTTCATAATTTTAACGATATTTTCGTCAAACTGAGATCTAAATGAGCCTCTAAGTTCGTCAAATTTATCACCAAGCGTTACGGACCGACTGAGAAGACTGAGGCAAAAGTATTTCTTATGTATAAATGAGTGTTGGCGAATTATTAGTCATCAAAATATAAAATTATTACACAAACTTTTATCCTGAATGGAACGAACTAGATCCACGAGAATAACGCCAACATATGTGTTGCATTGTTATGTCGAACCAAATGTAACATTGAAATGTTTATAAGGAAATAACCATTTATGGAGAGGGCCACTGTGTGTTTTCTGCAATTTATTCAAGTCTCCCTAGCCAGTCACCTGCAGCGGAAATAGATCAGCGCCTCTTTCGCACCGTGAACGGATGTGCTAAAATTACAGAGGACGAAATATGGGCCAACAATAAAGTTGACCTCTTGACCGCCCCTGGATGCACGTGCGCCTTGAGAACGTGGGGAGCTGGTTGATCTAAGACATAACTTTCAGAGCATTTCATCAAATTTATAAATGACACGATTCAATGAGACATAGGTGTAACCCTATACTGACCAATTGCATAGAGGGAGCTACTTTGTGAAACCAATTGGAAGCAGTGGCGCCAAAATGTGGAAGGTGATAATTTTGGGATGTTTGAGAGAGTGAGGATTTAAAAAAAGTATCGACACTTTATTTTCAATTTGGAGGGTGAAAAGGTTAAAAAAAGTTGCTGTGATCTCGAAACTAGAGACACCCGCCCGGTCGCCGGAACCTCCATGAGAGACCCGAGGTAGGCTTATACATGTTACTTATGTACATTTTTGGTATCGAATATTCCGTCTCTCGACATTCTTGGATTCATAGTAGATGAATCAATAGCAACTATGAAAATTATTGTATAAGGATCACAGTCAAATTATTTTGAGAAAATGAGATAAGACTTAAATTTTAGTTAATAATTTTAATTACATTTTGGAGGGAGAATGTAGTTATGTGTTTAATGAGGCATCGTTTTGAGAGATAATATTGTATAATGGGAGATAATATTGTTTTTTAATGACATTATATGTGAAAGTTGATACTATTTTAAGAAAATTAGTTGTGCAAGATGATATTGTATATTTTATTTTAAGTTAGAATGTTATTTGGTTCTTTTTTATTATTTTATTCATTGTAAATAAATGTGTTATTATTTTTATAAACTTGATGTTCTCATTGGGCTTTCACTCAAAGTAATTGATTTTTTATGTTGTATTATACGATACGGTCAGTGTCGAGATTAAGTAACTATTGGGGAGAATGAATAGCAGCAATGAAGTATGCGTCTTGACCGGACGTGTGCCAGCGATCCACGCAACAATATAAGTAGTATATATATGCACGTATGCGCGCACATGTACTTTATACACTAAAAACTATATTTTATAGCTTATTTTTTTATTTTTTTATATATAAAAAAAGGTATCGATCCATTTTAATATGAAAAACATATAAATAAGACCTTTTTTACATTTAGACCAAATTTTAACTTTTTTTTTAGATAAATGCGTGAAAAAAGAGATCAAAGATAGGCTGCCCCATTTTGGGGCTACCTCATACATAGGTAAATAACGGTGAAATTAAATAAATGCGTGAAAATAGAGGACCTCCAAAATGAATGGAAGTCCTCTAAGCTTTAAAATATATGGGGGGACCGTTAGTCCCCCCATAAACATGAGACGGTATAAAAGGATTTATATGAAAATGCGTGAAAAAAGAGGACTTGAATCCTCTAAATAAACTTTATATTGAAACGCGTCCGTAAATTACGGACGCGTTTTTATAGAGATATTTATGAACAGATAGAGTTATAAAATAGAGTTTTATAAATAATATAAATAAAAAAAGAAAGTTTAATATATATACAAAGTACTATAGTTTAATATATATTAAAAGAATTACTAGTACTGCCTGATATAATATACACTTGGAAAATCACATAAAATATAATTACTTTTTTCAATAAAAGTAAGTTGTATACAATCTTTACTAAATTTTTTCTCTCCACCAAAATCATAATATGACTTAATATTCTTACTAAGTTTTTTAAGATCTTTATCATTATAATTACTTAAAAATGCTGTTCCAGTATCACCGTTTGATTCTATAAATCTTGCTATTACACTAATTCCTTTCTTTTCTAGAGATTTTTTAATCTTATAAAGATCCATTTATTTAGAATTATTTTTTAACTCTACTCTAAAATATATTAAGCTTTCTCTAATATGTATTTATTATCACCTAAATATAAAAATATATATCTTCCTTTATTGATTTTATTTATCGATCTATTAGAAAGTTGTCCATGTTTATTCGAAAGGTAATACTCTTTTTCTTCAACTTCTACAATTAACTTTACGATTGCTGTACCTGCAATCATATTTTTAATTTTTTTCAATGATATCAGATCATATTTTCCAGGATATAAATCATCTAATACATATGTTTGACGATAACCACTCAGACTATTGAACTCTTCCATTTATTAGTAAACATTTTTTAAGACTTAAAAATACTGTGCCATATCGCAATATGGTCTTCAGAGTTATTATATACCTTATTACTAAATCTTCTTAACATCAGGGGTAAATTTATATTATCTTCATCATACCATATTTCATTTATTCTAGGTAAAAATATTAATTCAGTTAGAGATGTAATATCGTTTTCTCTACAATATAATTTATTTAAATTAATTAAATTTTTAATACCTTCAATAGATGTAATATCGTTTTCACTACAATCTAATACTTTTAAATTTATTAAATTTTTTATTCCTTCAAGTGAAGTTAATCTATTATCTTCACAATATAATTCTTTTAAATTAGTTAAATTTTCTATTCCTTCAAGTGACATTAATATATTTCTATCACAATATAATTTATTTAAATTAGTTAAATTTTCTATTCCTTCAAGTGAATTTAATCTATTATCTTCACAACATAATTCTTTTAAATTAGTTAAATTTTTTATACCTTCAAGAGATTTTAATTTATTTCCCCTACAATTTAATGTTTCTAAATTAGTTAAATTTTCTATTCCTTCAAGAGATTTTAATTTATTTCCTTCACAATTTAATGTTTCTAAATTAGTTAAATTTTCTATTCCTTCAAGAGATTTTAATTTATTTCCTTCACAATATAATTCTTTTAAATTAGTTAAATTTTCTATTCCTTCAAGAGTACAATTAAATATAAAAATAGATTTCACTTCAGTAGGATTCTCTATATTTAAGAAAGACATAGTTTTTTTTCCATACCATTATTATATGTAACATCCATTTATATAGAAACATTTTTATTAAATATTTATTTATCATCTTTGTTAGTTAATTGTCTCAAAATATATACACACTCTCTCAAGACTGATTTAACTTCATATATCTCTTCAATAATTTTCTCTTGGTAAGGTTCTATTTCGTGATGACCAAACTTTTTATTTAATTCACTCATCTGTATTGCTTGTATTTTTTTCCAATGAACATTAAAAAAGTGATCAGGTAATAGCTCAAATTTATATTAATCAAATAACAAAAATCTAATTTATGCATAAATTCTTCTATAAAATTTTCACTAAATGTTTGATATCTAGTTATATACAACCAATTTAAATCATCTTTTAATACTCTCATGGTATCTTCTGTAAGATTTTGAAATATTGATACTTTATATAAATCTAAATTATTAGAAAATTTTACGATAAATTCGTTACTTAAAGTTTGATATTGAGATATGTTTACCCAATCTACTTTATCTTTACATTTTTCTATAAAATCTTCTGATAATTTTTGATATCTAGAAATTTTACACCAATCATCAGGTTGAGCAAATTCTTCAATAAAAGATTCAGACAGTGTTGAATATTGTAAAACTAAATCCCAATTTACATGATCTTTAAGATTTCTAATTACATCTTCAGATAAATTATTTCTGGAAAATTCATTCCAATCAATATCCATTTATTAGAAAGAAATTTTTTCAATATGCATATAAGGTTTTAAAGCGTTACCATCACATTTTATCTTTAATGTGATGATATCATCACGTTTACCATAAGCAAAACAGGTTACTGCATCTCTATTAACATTTAAAATTTCCTTACCATTGATTTCCAGAGATATCAGTGGACTTTTATCATATATATATTTACTTTCTACTGTATCATATATATCTATATATATGGAAATTTTCATATACATATCAGTAGATAATCGCATCTCTTGATCCAGTAATTTTGAGCTCATCATATTGAAATTTACTTTTTTATAATCCCCATCTGTATGAAAATCATTTAGTATAGTAACCCAGATATCTCTATTGTCTAAATATATTTTATTGACAGTATCGTTATCATTTTCAGGTTCAGAAACATTCGTAATTATTTTATTTTTTGCATCAAATTTATCATTCTGTAATATTAACGAATTTTTTTCAAAATATCTTTTATTCACAACATTTTTTTCATCTTTAGGATCTGCTACATTTCCTATTCTTTTTCCTTTTGCATCGTAAGGTTTACCGTCTAAAGTATGTAAAGTTGTATCATTTAATTCTTTTATTCTCTTGCCTGTTTCTTCAGTAAAGGTTAAAAAACCCTCATCATATTTAGTTTTTATAAGATCTCTCAATTCATGATGATTATTCTCTATTTTATTCAAAACAAAACTTTTAGTGGTTAAATCTAAATCATCTATAGGATTTTCACAATTTTTTAAAATTCTATTTTCCATATCATAATTTCCATCAACCATTAATTTAAAACCTATACCTGGAGGTCCAATAGGTCCTTCTTTCATTTGATCATCATAAGGTGGATAATAAGCACTCATTTATTTAATTTTAAGATTTTAAACTCTTAACCATTGTTATAGTTTTATTTTTTAAATTTATAAAACATCTCTTTCTTTCTTTAAAAATAAAATAAAACTTATATTCCTTTTGACTATTCGTTATCCAATTAAATTCAATATCTAAATTATTTAAATCGGTATAGTTTTCATGATTTGATGAGTCAAAAGGAAAAATAGGATACAGATTACCAAAATTCTCCTTATTTATCAAAGGTCCTGTTTCTGTATTATTATCGTAAAATCCTGCATGTAAAAGAGCTTCATACACTCTACTATAATCTTTATTGGCAAAATTTGTTTTATAACGCATAAGAGGAACTTGTTTATTATTAATCATCAACCAGCATTCTGCCATATTTATATTATCAAATATCATATTATTTTTTTCATAATTACTATCTCTTTCAACATATTGAGGAATAACATAGACACCTACAACTTCATCTGACGCTGTAGTTGCTGTCACAGATCCACTGTCGCTTCTATAAGGGCCTACCATCTTAAATCTATATCGATCCCAATTTACCTCTATATCTTTATCAGATATATATGATTCCAGAAACAAGCTTTCTGCAGAATTTTTTAATTCTATATAAGGTAAATGCAAGGTTAAACCTTCAACTACTACCTTATAATTTTCATTTCTTATATTAGTATATATCATATTTTTATTTTCATTTCTTTGAATTTCTATTTTCACTTCAAAACCTGAAATTATCTTTTCATATTCTCTAAAGAAATCGATTATATCTTTTAAAGGTGTCCATATTTTAATGACATTGCTATCTTTCGTTAGTTCCCATCTCTTTACGAATCCTTCGTTATAATCTTTATTCATTTTCAAATTATTAAAAAATTCAGTTATTTTAGTAGTATCTTCTAAAGTACCATCATATTTGAACTCATTACGGTCAGCTGAATCAGATGTATCTAGATAAAAAAAATTCATTTTGAGCTTGTGATGTTACATAATCAGGAGTATAATGAATTAATCTTAAAACATGATTCATGATTGAAAAATTTGACTGTGTATTTGATTCAATTTCGGTATCTCCTATATGTACTTTTAAAGTTTTGATAAAACCTCCACCATTTACCAGACTCACATTTTCGTTTCCAATGGATGATTTATCATTTTTTGTAATTTTTAATTTTTGTTCAAGATATCCTCTAGAATATAAAATTTTTGCTTTAGTATCATTAATATGAAAAACATAGGTAGCATTCTCATCTGAACTATGTTCTTTTGGATGAATTTCTCTTAAGTCATAAATTTTAATGTGATCATTATAATAATAACGAGTATCACTTAAATCATAAATCATTTATTTAGGAAGAATTTTTAAACCACCTCCTTTCTTTTTCATAGAAAATATTTCATTTAATATATTCTTAGGTTTCAATAAAACCTTTAAAAATCCTTGTATTTTTTTACTTTTTCTATATAATCTATTCATTTATTTAAGAAGAAATAAAATTAAATTCTACAGCTCCTTTATTTAAATCTATTAATTCACCTTTTTGATTAGTAATCCTCATTTTTAACACTTTACAACAAAGTTGAAAAGTGTTTATGACTTTGTTCATTCTGTCTGTCTGTCTGTCTGTCTGTCTGTCTGTCTGTCTGTCTGTCTGTCTGTCTGTCTGACTGTCTGTCTGTCTGTCTGTCCGTTAGCACGATAACTGCCGTAAAAATGACTTAATCAAAATGAAATTTTAGTATGTTGTTCAGACGGTCTGTAGGACCTATGGGAATATAAATGAATAATATCACACAATTAGTTTTGGATTGAACCCGGGTTGAAAAAATGAAATACATTGAGCCCTATGGGACCTAATTTTTCTAACATTTTTTAAGCGGATTTAAAATTCACAAATTGCTTCGAAAATTGTAGGTAATAGTCAAATTGTTCCATAAAATATATAAAAAAAAATTCAGCTAAATATATTCAGTAGTTTTTTAAATAAAAATTAAAATAATAATTACACATCTTATATGAAACGATCACGTGACCATGATATTAAACGATCACATGACCCACTTCAAAATGAGATATGGCATCCATCTTGTTTCAAATTCGTGATTTTTTAAAGTTCTTTTTAATTCATATTGAGTGTTGTATCCATCCTAAAACTACTTTATTTCTGCTTAAATTCTGTGCATCTACATACTAAAACAACACAATGACAATATATTTGGGTTTAAATTCTCATTCAAATTTGATTATTTCTACAATTAAGCCTATTTTTCACCTATGTAAAATGTAAACAGCAAAATATGTAGAATGAGTTGTATTAGAATTACTGTATTTCTTTAACACAAAATAATTCAGTCCATGGAGTCTGCATGGCTGATATGAATGAAATATTAATTGATTTTATAAACAGAAGGACGATATTTTTCGATGAAGTTTTAAGCATAAAGTTTATGAATTGTAGCTCCATGGTCTTAATTTTTAAATAAAATAAATTATTATAGTATTGTGATGAATGAAATGGAGAAAGTTATGAATGAAATCCTGCTTTTATAGAGAGATCCAGGCGTGTTATTTTTTCTATGACGTCATTTGAATTAATTTCAGTTGTTTTCGATGAAGTTTTCAAATATAATAAATTATCGTAGTATTATGATAGATTTAAAAATATTACCGTGGAATGTATTGCATTTTAGAGATATTTAAACCACGCAATTTATATTTCAATGCCGTCTTTTGAATGAAGTTCATTTTTTTCAATGAAGGTTTAAGTTTTCAAATATAATAAATCAATGTAGTATCGTGATAAGTTTTAAAATATTACCGAGGAATGTATTGCATTTTCGACTTTTTTAAATAAAATTGCATTGAAGTTGGAAAGTGTTTCATAATCAATGCTTTAAGCATGATTGATCTTTCTTGTTATTCTTTCAACAGGATCTACTTTAACAGGAAAATATATCCAATTATTAAATTCTTTTGAAATTATACTACCTGGAGGGGTTTTATTAGTGAAAGAATATATAACTTCTGAATTATATTGATTTATTAAAGATCCCTTTACAACATCACAGTGAATATAAATATTATCATTTCCATTAGATATATCAGCAATATGCTCACCATCAATCTCTGTTTCTTCATCATAACTTCCATATGTCTGTTTTAAAAAGCCTATAATTTTATGAAAGTTACTTTTTGTAAAATCAATTACCCAACCATTTTTCAGTTTAATAGATATTCTTTGTCTTGCTTCAATAATACCAAATTTGACAGGTGGATCCTCACCGAATATTTTCATCATATACTCATTTAATCCTCTTATAGTATAATTACCATTTGATATAGTAATTGTTATATCTGTGCCTAATGTATACAATCTAAATATGTTATTTCCATAATTCTTACTTATATTAAACCAGGAAACTTCCATAGAGAATGAGTGTAAAGCTAATTTTTTTATTTTAAGAGGTGTAATAAAATTTACAGTAAATTCCTCTGATCTCTCATGACCTTCAGATTTTAATATTATCATTTATACATAACAAAATTTTCATTATAGTCACTAGGTTTTTGTGTAGGAAATGATTTGAGAACATTTTTAGGTGATATACCTTTATTGCTTTCTCTTATATATTTCATACAAAATATACCACATTTCACAGATGAAGGTTTCTGTAAAAAACTATCATTATAACCTATTTTTTTATTGGATGTAACAAGAAATGATTTAATATTTTTAGGAATATAGTCCTTCTTCATATTGTCATATTCACCAAACGGATCAAAATATTCTACATATTTATATTTAGGATCATTATAATAACAAACCCAATGAGTTCCGGGACCTGTTGATACATCTAAATTAATGATTCCATTTTCAAATTTTCCTATTGTTTTAGGTAATAAATCGGAGGTAAACACACCTCTAAATCCTTTTTCATTTTTCATATTTTCTTTAATCATTTTGTCGCTAATTCCCACTGTTGATATATTCCCTTTCCAAGTTTTTTTTTTCCCAGACCCCTTTTTTTGCATAGCTGAACTAGCTAATTCAGATAAAGCACCTGATGCTAATGCTGGAACTGCAATTTTAGCAGCAGTTATTAAAGAGGGTATAAGTGCCGCTAGAAATGGTAAAAATCCTCCATTTTTATCTAATTGAGTTTTACTGATTGTAAATCTTTTTTTATCATTAATATGATTAATTTGAGTTTTAGTTAAATACATCTCATGATTAGGAGTTTTAGATTTATCTATTTGTAATGTTACTTCTACTTTATTTTTAAAAGCTGATTTAAGTTTATTTTTCTGACCTTCACTCAAATAAACTTTATTTTTTATCATTTATTAACAGAGAAATTGTTTATGATATCGTTGTACATCATTATAAGTCATTTCTTTATTTTTTAATAACATATCTAACAATAAAGTTACTTGATTATATAATTTCTTTGATTTACTACCATTACATATTTTTTCTGTTAAATTTGATAATACATTCAATCCTTTACCCACCTTCATTTCTTTACTACTTCGAATCATATTTAATCTATGCATATAATTTTGCAACATATTTTCTTTATTTTTAATTTCTTTTATATCATTCTTTTTCTGGTTTAATTCCTCCTCTGAAAAATTTTTAGCTCTAGAAATTATACTTTTTAAGTTGCCTCTTTTCTTAGATAATCCTTCTTTTAACTGTTTAGCTCTTCCATACATCTCCTCTAATTTTTCTTGATCGTTTAAAAATACTGAAGGTCTGTATAATTTTTCCTCTTTTAAATATTTTAAATTTAAATTTTGATCGATATCATAAGTATAAGATACTAATTCTTTCACAGCTTCAATAGGCTCTTCTATAGATGGTAATGAAATATTTTCTACAACATTTTGAATACTTTTTACAATCTCTTTATTTGATTTTTCATATTTTTCAATTTCTTGAGTGACTGGTTTATGAAATTCCTCTAAGGTCTTTTGAATACCTATTTTTTCTTTTAGTTGATCTTCATTATTCTTTCTTATTTCTTTTTCTATTTTTACTATTTTAATTGAATCTTTTATTTGCTTTAAAAACTTGTGTTTCCGTTCTTTTTATAATTCATTCATTTATATAATATTAATTTTTTACTGCAGCTAATTTTATTTTTACTGCAGCAAATTTTATTTTTACTGCTAGTAAATTATGATAAAAATTAAAGATTACACAGAACCAGAAGAATTACCTGATCCTAAACAACATCCTTTGTTACCTAAACATCCATTTAGATTACTTATAGTAGGATCTTCAGGTTCAGGTAAAACAAATTTACTGTTAAATTTGATTTATGATTTATTATTTTTTAATACATTATATATATGTGCAAAAGATTTATACGAACCTAAATATTCTAAATTACAAGAAAAATATACATTGTTTGAAGATATAGAAAGAGAAGATATTTTGAAATTTAAGAATATAAAGAATAAGAAAAGATTATTAAAATTATATGATAAATTCAAAAAAAAAGTATTATTTTCTTCAGATCAAAATTTTATTACTGTAGATGATTTAAATCCTACAATAAAGAATTTAGTTATTTTTGATGATTGTGTGATTGAGAAAGATCAAAAAAACATCGAAGAATTATTTATCAGAGGTAGAAAGAAAAACGCATCCTTTATTTATTTAACTCAGTCATATTTTTTAACACCTATCAATATAAGAAGGAACTGTAATTACAATATATTTTTCACTCTGCAATCTAAAGAAATTCAACAGATTATAAGAGAGATAGATGGTTTATTAAGTACTGAAGAATTCAAACAAATGTATAATAAAAGTGTTCAAGAAAAATATGATTTTTTTATGTTAGATTTAGTGAATCCTGAAATGAGATACAGGAAAAAATTTAATCCTATATAAATGGATGTATATTTAGAAAAAAGATTGTATGTTTACAGAAAGAGTAGAAATTTGTATCAAAAGATAAGTATTTCATTATCAGTAAGTAAGGTTATTCTAAGTGGAACAGGTTTATCAGCTATTGCCTTTCTACCACTTGCTTTTTTAAGTTTATCAGTTGGTATAGTAGAAGCTATTGATCTTGCATTAAAAATTGCGGAAAGAAAGGAAGAATATAGATTTTGTTATAATTTTTATAAAGAACTCATTAATTCGTTTAAAGCTAAAAATATGACAGAAGAAGAAATTTATATGCGAGAAAAGGATTTCATAAAAAGTTTAAAATTTAATCCAGTTGAAAAATATGTAAAACAAATGCAATTGAATGGATATAAATTTATTCATTCTAAATAAATGGTTTGTAAAAAGAAAGGTGGTGATATTGTTGGATGGATACAAGATAAAATAAATCTTCCAGAAATGCATTTACCAGGATATCAATATTGTGGTCCAAATACAAAATTAGAAAAAAGATTAAAAAGAGGTGATCCAGGAATAAACAGAGTTGATAAAGCATGTAAAAAACATGATATTGAATACAATAAAACAAAAGATACAAAACTGAGACATGTTGCTGATCAAAAATTAATAGATGATCTAAATGATATACAAGATCCAACATTTCAAGAAAGATTAGCTAGAGGAATTATTAAACCTATTATTAAAGTTAAAAAAACTTTTGGATTAGGTCTTTCTATATATTGTGTCAAGTGTAAAGATAAAACCCCAACTAAAAATTATCATAAAACTACTTCTAAAAATAATAAACCTGTTGGTAAAGGTATCTGTACTATTTGTGGAAGTAAAAAGAATACTTTTTTAGGAATTTAAAAGAGGTCTATTATAATCCAGAAACAGGCTATTGTGGTATTCAAGAATTGAAAAGAAAAACAGGGTTACCTAATGTTGAAGAATTTTTACATGAACAAGATGTATATACTAGATATAAACCTGTCATTCGTAAATTTAAAAGAAGAAGAGTTTATGTTCCAAACAGTAATAATCAATTTGACGCTGATTTGTTATTTATAAAAAATTATAGCAAATATAATGATGGAACTAATTATTTGTTAACGGTTATAGATGCTTTTAATAAATATGCTTGGGTTTTTCCTATAAAAAGAAAAACATCTGAAGAAGTTATACAAGGTTTTAAACAAGTTTTTAAAGAAAGAATACCAAAATTCATTTTGACAGATGAAGGTACTGAATTTACAGGAAAACAGAAACAAAAACTATTCAAAGATAATAATATACATTGGTTTACAACTAAAAATAAAGAAATAAAATCTGCAATAGCTGAGAGATTTAATAGAAGTATAAGAGAAAAAATTATAAAATATATGCATGCTAACAATACTAAAAGATATATTGATGTATTACCCAAATTACTTAAAAATTATAACAATTCATATCATAGATCTATAAAAATGACACCCGTTGAGGCTAGAGAAAATGAATCTCAAGTTTATAAAAATTTATATACTAAAAAGATCATGAAAAAACCTAAATTTAAGATAGGGGATAGTGTTAGAATATCTACAATTAAGAAAACATTTTGGAAAGTAGAGGATTCTACATTCACTGAAGAGATTTTTATAGTTTCTGAAGTATTGAAAACAGATCCAATTACTTATCGATTAAAAGATTTAAACAGTAAAGAAATTGAAGGAACTTTTTATGAAAATGAAATGGTAAAATATAATAAAAAAGATGATGTATATAAAATTGAAAAAATCATAAAAAAGAAAGGAAATAAGTATTTTGTAAAATGGCTAGGATATCCAGATGAATTTAATAGTTGGACATCTGAATTAGTTCATATATAAATGAATTTAGATAATGAGATGAAATTAATCGAAATGATTCGGAAGAAGAAGAATATTTTTATGTTATCGATTACGAAAGTTTAAAACAAAGATATAATAGTAGAGTTTGTTATTTTAATCGATTAAGAAGGAGATATAATATATCTCAAGAAGTTGAGGATATGTTTTTAAAATTTTTAGATTTTATGTACTATGAGAAATCAATTAACTATTACTTATTTATGAAAAAGATTTGTGATATTTTAAATATTGAAAATAATATAAAGGTTCAAAGTGTTAAAAAGAAATATGAAAAATATGGAATGATTTCTTACAAAGTATTTCAAGAAATGTTTCCTAATAAATGGAGCTTACAAAAAAGTGCATACACTGTTTGACTATGAAATCAGTAAATGAGTTTTACATATATCATAGAAATGGAAAAATTAATTCCCAAAGTCGTTGTAAATGTTGTGAATCCATAATTAAATATAAAAAATATATATGTGAATGTGGAAAGCAATATACATATACACACAAAAAGATACATTTGAAAAGTAATTATCATAGTAAGCATCTTCCAGGAAAAAGTATTACAAAAAATGTTTCCTAATAAATGGAGTTTACATTAAAGTCAAAGACTATTAATGAACTTAGAAAAGTAGTAAAATTATTGAATATTAAACAACCTAAAGGTTGTAAGAAGGTTGATTTAATTAAATTATTAACTAAATATATCAGAAAAACAGGTGAATATAAACCTGTTTTAGTAGATTTGTTAAATTTAGATTTGTCAGCATACTTGGAAAAAAAGAAAAAAATATTTATTGATAAACCTAAAAAACGTAAAAAAATTAAAAAGATTTTTGATTCTTTTAATTTAAGATTTGATAAAAATGATTTTAAATCTGTCTTTCCTGAAGAAAATGTATTTACAGTAGAAGAAAATCTTGAAAAGTTATTTACAGAAGATAGAAAATGTCGTATATGTGGTAAATATTATGAAGATGAAGAAGAACATATAAAGAAAGACTTAATGATTAAAAGATCAAAACAAAAAAGAAAATGTATTATTTGCGGTATATATTATAAACATTTAGAAAATCACATATCAAGTCGAAAACATAAAAAAGCATTAGATGAAGGTAATGTAGAAATTAAGGAATATGAAACTGCTTATAAATCTAGATTAAGATCATACAGAATTAATAATTGTAATAATATTAAAATCCCTCTAGAATTTTTAGAAGAGAAAAGAAAGGTTGTAATAGAAAAAATAAAGGAAATTTTGAAAGAATTTAATGGTATAAAGGTAAATTTTAAATTGTTTTGTTTGTATAAATTAAATGAAGAAATTCAAGAATTTACATTCAAAACTGAGAATCAAATTATATTAAAATCTAATGATTTACATACTTTTTATGATTATGTTATTGACAACTTAATAAATGAATCTGATGATTTTATATCAAAAGGATCTGGTTGGAGTCTTGAAGAAATTAAATTTTTGGAATTGAGAATAAATAAGTATCAACCCTTGAGAGGATCAAGTTATATTGATTTACCTGAAAAAATTAAATCTAAACAAGCTATAATAAATGTAAAAAATAAAGGTAATAAATGTTTTATGTGGTCTATATT
Source organism: Amaurobius ferox (assembly GCA_951213105.1). Lineage (NCBI taxonomy): Eukaryota > Metazoa > Arthropoda > Arachnida > Araneae > Amaurobiidae > Amaurobius > Amaurobius ferox. The sequence goes on from OX578145.1 coordinate 30,269,123, forward strand.
ATCAGCAATTCATCCTGTAAAAAAAGATCCTCAAAGAGTGTCAAAATATGAACAATATAAAGATGAATTAAATTTTAAAGGTATTGATTTTCCTGTTTCATTAGACAATATTAAGAAATTTGAAAAACTAAATAATATATCTGTAAATGTTTATAGTTATGATGGTTCAATTTATCCACTTAGAATAACTAACAATAAATTAGAAAAACATGTAAACTTGTTTTATATGGAAGATCATTATTGTTGGATTAAAAATATGAATAGTTTGATCAGATCACAAATTACTAATCATCGTATATTTTTATGTGATAGATGTTTAAATTATTTTTATTCTGAGGAAAGATTAAAGATACATGTGGAATACTGTAAAGAGGCTGTCACAATTAATATGCCTAAAAAAGATGAAGTTATTCAATTTAAAAATCATGAAAGAAAAATGAGAGTACCATATACTATATATGCTGATTTTGAATCTCTCTTACCTAAAATTGATACATGTGAGCAAGATCAAACTAAATCATATACTGTGAAATATCAAAAACATGTAGCAGATGCATTTTGTTATTATATCAAATATGAAAATGAATACTTTAAACCTCCTGTTGTTTATAGAGGACCAGATACAATCAAAAAGTTTGTATCTATGTTAAAAGAGGATACTCTTAAAATTGAAAAAATGATAGAAGACAAAACTAAAAAATATGAAAATATCAAATCAATGATAGAGTTCGATGAAAATCATTATAAAAGAACTAATATTTGTCATATATGTGAAAATCAAATCTTAAATGATGAAAAAGTAATTGATCATTGTCATATAACTGGAAAATATAGAGGTCCTGCTCATAATGTTTGTAATTTAAATTATCAAATTCCAAAATTTATTCCAGTAAAAATTCATAATTTAACAGGTTATGATTCTCATTTGTTTATAAAAGAACTTGGATTTGATCAATCAAAAATAGATGTTATACCTAATACTGAAGAAAAATATATATATTTCAGCAAAAAAATAGGAGGTATGAAATTGAGATTTATTGATTCATTTAAATTTATGTCTTGCAGTTTAGATAATTTATCAAAAAACTTGAGACCAGAGAATGAAATAAATAGATATCCTCCAAAAATACGAAAAATGAAATATATTAAATACTTAAAATCAAAATTTAGAGAGACATCATTACATTTTCCGGATGATAAATTAGATCTCATTACAAGAAAAGGTGTATATCCTTATGATTATATGGATTCTAGAGATAAATACAAAGAAACAGAATTACCTTCAAAAGATAAATTTTATAATAAATTGAATGAATGTAATATAACTGATGAAGAATATAAACATGCTCAACGTGTTTGGAAAGAATTTAATATAAAAAATTTAGGTGAATATACAGATTTATATGTTAAAACAGATGTATTAATTTTAACAGATGTATTTGAAAATTTTAGAGATGTTTGTTTAAAAACTTATAAATTAGATCCAGATTGGTATTTTACTGCTCCTGGTTTATCTTGGGATGCTATGTTAAAAATAACAAATGTTAAATTAGATTTATTAAATGATTATGATATGATTCTCATGATAGAAAAAGGTTTAAGAGGAGGTGTTTCACAATGTTGTAATAGATATGGAAACGCTAATAATAAATATATGAAAAATTATGATAATAGTAAAGAATCCAATTATTTAATGTATTTAGATGCTAATAATTTATATGGATGTGCTATGAGTCAATATTTACCATATGGAGAATTTAAATGGTGTGATGAAATAAATTATGTTAAACGTGAATTATATAACAATAAAATAAAAGATGATTCAGAGATTGGATATATATTTGAAATTAGTTTAAGATATCCAAAAGAGTTACATGATTATCATTCAGATTTACCATTATGTCCTGAAAATAGAATTCCCGAAAATTCGAAACAAGGTAAGTTATTAACAACTTTATACGATAAAGAGAAATATGTAGTTCATTATAGAAGTTTAAAACAATATTTGAAAATGGGTTTAAAGGCTGTAAGAGTACATAGAGTATTGCAATTTAAACAATCGAATTGGTTAAAAAAATATATAGATTTAAACACTGAAATGAGAAAGAAAGCTGCTAATGATTTTGAGAAAGATTTTTATAAATTAATGAATAATTCCATATTTGGAAAAACTATGGAAAATATAAGAAAACGAATCGATGTAAGATTATGTTGTAATTATGATCAAGTTAAAAAATTAATTGCTAAACCTAATTTCAAATGTAGAACTATTTTTGATGAAAATTTGGTAGCTGTTCACATGAAAAAAACAAAACTATATTTTAATAAACCGATTTATGTTGGAATGCGTATATTAGATTTATCTAAACATTTAATGTATGATTTTCATTATAATGTTATGAAACCGAGATATAAAGATAATATTAAGTTATTATATATGGATACAGATAGTTTTATATATGATATTAAAACAGATGACTTTTATGAAGATATGAAGTCTATGATTGATTATTTCGATACATCTGATTATCAAGTAAATAATCTGTATAATATGTCTAGATGTAATAAAAAAGTATTAGGTAAAATGAAAGATGAAAATAACGGTGTGATTATGGAAGAATTTGTAGGTTTAAGAAGTAAAATGTATTCAATAAGATTAGAAAAACAGAGTGTTGAAGAATATAATAATAATAATGAAGACCATAAAGAATTTGAAACTAAGAAGTCTAAAGGTACTAAGACTAGTACCGTTAAAAACAGAATATCATTTGAGGATTATAAAGACTGTTTATTAAATAAAAAAGATCAATATAGAACACAGAATTTAATTAGAAGTAAGAAACATGAATTGTATTCAATTCAAGTGAACAAGATAGCTTTATCAGCAAAAGATGACAAAAGATTTATATTAGAAGATGGTATGAATACTAGAGCTTTAGGACATTATAAAAATGTTTCTATATAAATGGATGAGTGCTTAGGTGATATTCGAGCTTTAAATTTTACAAATTCTGAAGAAATTTACTATATGACTTATCTTTGTGAAGAATTGTATGATTTGTATATAAAATATGATCATAATAAAAAACTATTATCAGAAAGTTTTCAAAGGTTGACTGAATTAATTGAAAAAGAAGAAAATGAAGATATTAAATTGAATGGATTAGGAGTATTATATGTTATTTCAAAGAATTTATTCTATTGGTCATGAATTTATAAAAAATGTTTTACTAATAAATGGAAGAGTTCAATAGACTGAGAGGTTATCCCAAGACGTTTAAATTAAATGATTTATATCCTGGGGAATATGATCTGATATCATTGAAAAAAATTAAAACTAAATATGGAGATACAGTAATCGTAAAGTTATATGTGGAAGGTGAAGAAATGGATTATTATCTAGCAAATAAACATGGACAACTTTCTGATAAATCAATAAATGAAATCAATAAAGGTAGATATATATTTAAGTATTCAGGTATGATTAATGATAAATACGAATATGAATTAGAGGAAGCATTTTTATAATATATATTATAATATATATATTTATATAGAAATTAAATCATTACTTATACGTTTTTCATATGGCATTTATTAAATCTCTTTGAGAACCGACAGTATTTAAAAAAAGATTTGAATCGTGCTGATTCCATTCTGCTTTGACCTCGATTCAGACTCTCGAAGGAGAAAGTTTATCACACCGGAAAGTGGTGTTTGTTCCAGGAAGCGATGTCAAATATATGAAGCGAGGTCAAAAATATTATGTTTCCGACAACGCTAGAAAAAATCCCCGCGAGCTGAGGATGTTTTAGATAATAATTGACCTCAGACATTTTCAACCACGTTGAGACTGATAGCTCGCTCATATAAATGGATGAATGAGGAAGTTTAATCACTCAGGAATATAAAATTTGATAAATTACTATCAAGATTTTATGATATCTATAACTATAAAACACGTCCGTAATTTACGGACAGAAGGATTTTTACAATTTGTTAGATTTTTTTTGACGCCATTTAAAATGGCATTATATTTTTTTTATTTTTTAGATTGTATACAACTTACTTTTATTGAAAAAAAGTAATTATATTTTATGTGATTTTCCAAGTATGCTTTTTTTTTAACATCTTCTTCTAAAAAAATTTATATTATAACTTCAAAATTATTAATATTATCAAGATTTTATGATATCTATAAATAACTCTAAAAAAACGCGTCCGTAAATTACGGACGCGTTTCGATATATTTTGAGTCACTTTGTAATCCCGATTATTTTACAGTTTATTTAGAGGATTCATTTCCTCTTTTTTTCACGCATTTTTATTTAATTTCATCCTTTCACCGTAATTTACTTATGTATGAGGTAGCCCCATAATGAGGCAGCCTATCTTTGATGTCTATAGATGACAGATATTAATTTTGATCAAAGATTTGGTTAAAAAACATGAGTCTTAAAACTCTCTTGATTTTTTAAAAAATACCTATTTTTTAATGATTTTATGTATTTTTGAATGATTTTATCATATAAATACTTTCATACCGTAATTTTCTCATGGGGGGACTAACGGTCCCCCCATATATTTTAAAGCTTAGAGGACTTCCATTCATTTTGGAGGTCCTCTATTTTCACGCATTTATTTAATTTCACCGTTATTTACCTATGTATGAGGTAGCCCCAAAATGGGGCAGCCTATCTTTGATCTCTTTTTTCACGCATTTATCTAAAAAAAAAAGTTAAAATTTGGTCTAAATGTAAAAAAGGTCTTATTTAGATATAAAATCATGTTTTTAATATTAAAATGGATCGATACCTTTTTTTATATATAAAAAAATAAAAAATAAGCTATAAAATATAGTTTTTAGTGTATAAAGTACATGTGCGCTCATACGTGCATATATATACTACTAATATATATTGCATAATATTACATAGGAAAAGTGAGTGTATTTCACAATATTTAATATTTCTTTTTAATTTTATGTGATTCTTTTTCAGAAATTTATTTGAAAATGTGTAATATCTCGAGAAAGGTTCATGCTAGCGTTCTAAAATTTGTGTAAATATTTTTCTAATGAGAAAATATGTAGGAAATGGTTATTTACACTACACTATTTAAGGTTTTGATTTTTTGATGATTTTTTCAAAATTTCTTTCGAAAATTTGGATGTTTTCCGAACATTCTATTGTGTTTAAAAATCAAGAGGATTCTAGTATTCACTGATTGTAATTTTTGTACCATATTTCGTTCGAAAAGCTGCATTCGTTCATGAGATATTGTCTCCATAGTCTCACGCATACATACACACGCACACACAAACACACACACACATACACAAGCACAACACACACATATATACACAAGTACCCACATACATACACAAGTACACACACACACATACAAACTACCCTACACACATACACTTAGACTTCACCTCAAAAACGTTCGAATCGAGTTCAGGTATGCTTAAAACACAATTTTCCGTCAAAAACTCGAACTCGAATTTTCGACCCCATCACAATACTTCCTATATACATTATACTATGTATATAAGCAAAATAATAAGTGAATGAATGAAAAATCATGAGTCTGTGTATTTATTTAATCCAATATTTGCCTTATTATAAAATCTGATGTGATGGGTTGTAGGAAAACTATTCGATTAGTTTTAATTGAAACATTCCCATTCCTGTTAATTAAAATAATTACTTTATCTCGTGTAGTTTGTGTAGCCATTAGCCGACCATTTGAAAACAAATATTTAATAATTGCAAAGGGATTACAAATATAATGATTGCAAATTAATAATAATATTTTTAGATCCTGTGCTATTTTCTGAAGTATCATATTAAAAAGACATGGTAAGTAACTCTAGTACTCTTTAACGACTGATGTGTAACGTCTATTCTTTCACATAATGCGAATGAGAAAACATACATATGTTTTTTATTTGACAATGGTGCTCCAGAAAAAATTTCGATATTTTCTGTTTTGTTTTTACTAATTGTACTGATTCGATAGCATAATAGAAGGCTGTTTATTTCGTCCGATTCAACCCACAAACGATGGAGTTACAAACTATGAAATGATTGGATGCAATATTTGCAGTCACAATTTCAAACGAGCATCTGGTCTGACAGGATGTGTTCTTGAAGTGACATTTGTATCGTGTGTAGCACAGATCTCGATGCTCAGATGTCACAAATCAAAAATTATTTTTTTTCCTAAAATTTATCTCCTCCAGATCGTTTACGTAGCTGACACTTCAGAAATTGCATGTGACATTTTGTCTTTACGCAAATACTTGCTCACCATAGCTCATAGTAAAATGCATTGCAAAAGTTATATACGTTAAAAGTTATATAGTTTTAAAAAGCAATGATTAACATAGCACTATGTGTGTATACATCAATGTATATAGCACAATATCAATGATGCAAATTAAAAAGAAATGATTAACATAGCACTATGTGTGTATACATCAATGTATATTGCACAATATCAATGTATATTGCAACATACATTGTGTGTATACATCAATGTATATATCACAATCGTACTCTGTTACTAGCGCGAACTGTGAGAATTGAAATTGGAAGCTTAAAATCATAGCTCTGGCGGCAGTTCGCGGTCATAACTCGCGAGCTAAACGTCGTAAAGAAATAGGATTTGTTTTATTTAATAGAGAATCAATTACTTTACGTAAGTTTGAGTGCAAGAAAAACTTACGTGCGTTAAGGTGTGTAAAAGTGATGATACATTCCTCCGAACTGTTTCGCGTACTTGCATTTTCTGCAATCAGTGTATTTACGTTCTTGTTAATATGCATCATATTATGTCACCATGCCCAAGAAATGCTGTTGAACACATGAGAGAGTACCTAAAATGGAAGACTTTGGTAGACGCCGAAAGTACTGAGGCCTTGAGGTCCTCCAAACCGGAGCTGAGCGTGTCTCAGAGTATAGAGACTGAAAATATGCAGATCAATATTGGACGTCTACCCCTCATACAACAATGTTGAGATCTAGATTGCGATGAAAAAAAATTGCTTTAACATTACAATCTATCAAGTTATTCAAATCCCTTGAGTAGATTTCTTATACAATTTGAAACATGGACGAAATATATAATGAAAATCTAGGAAAACACGTGTGTTGCAATTTAAATAAGTGGTAGTGTTGCCATGTAATTTTAATTGTTGTTAAATTGTGAAAAAGACGTAGACTTACAGAGAATTGAGTCACTAACGCACAAAATTTCCAGAACCTTATAATAGTATTCCTTACACAGAAATACATACTGTCCCGTACTGTATCATCAAACTTTTTTAGTGATATAATGTAAAACAAATTTGTAAAAATATAAATATTTTGGAGGCATACAAGATGTTTCGTTCTAAGACTAATTGAAACTAATTATTTACTTTAGCAGAAGCAAGAAAATATTGTCATGTCGCAATTCTGCGCCATGAGCCTTTTCTTATTTTTCGGAGAGAGAAATATCTTTCTCTCCTTCCGTGCCTGTGCTGTGTTTTTCAGTAAGCCTCGTCTGTATTGATTTAACGTTAAAATCTGAGTTTCGTCGAGAATTCGTTGAAGTGTCTAGGATTTATGTCTGGGCTGAGTCGCGTGACGTGTGCTTGGAGTGTTCGCCTGTTACTGGGGCGCGCTTGCCTGTCCAATCAGGAAGCGGCGCAAGGAGAAATCTATGGCTGTGGCCTCGAGAGACCCAGTGGAGTGGAGCTGGAGAATTCGATGGAGTAGGACCCATCGTAAAAATTTGTCTAAAATGAAGACAAAGGGTTTTGGCCAAAATGGCTAAGCTGGCGGAGATGGGCAATTGTTTCAAATGAAACCGCCCTGCCTTTCTGGAGCTGAATGGAGAAGAACCTGGAAAATTTCGACAATTCATTTTCAATTGTTCTAAATTTATTTTTTTATTCCAGGAAAACCTGATGTTGAATCCCGTTGGCTTTGGAATTAGTGCTTTCCGCGGTGGTTCTGGCTGTTTGCCATGCTATGAAGGAAGTCTGTAAATCCAACTTTTGGACTATTTAATTCGGCCTTCGACCGTGTTTTCCTGTAAGGAACTTTGTCTGCAGTCTATTAATCTAATCGGAGCTCAGGTAAATTGTTTTATTCGGAACAAGAAGTTCCGCTGTCCCACAGGCATGGAAAGAATATTTATCTTGGTATAATAAGCACAGAATTAAAAGTACATTTATGGTTGATTTAAATATATGGTTTAAGAACATATGCATATTGATTAAATTTAAATATTGATTGATATATTTTATGTACAGAGCATAAATTAAGAATGTTATTAATGATAAATGAAGCTCTGAGTATTATGAACAATAATTGAGAAGATAAATATATATATTCATAAATTGCAAGTCTTAAAATAAAAGTATTATTTGTTTGATAAATGTGCCCTGTGATTATTTTCTTCATTCTTTCATGGTTTTTACTCACTGTATATCATTTAGGATATAATTCTCCTAAACTGGGAAACTTTATTGAAAATGAACCTGGAGTAAATTTTGGTATTTTTGTTGAAGTTAAAAATGTTAATTACAGGTTTTTTTTTTTGGTCTGCTAAATTTACGATCATGGTCTTGTGTGTAGCGGAATCAGTACATGCAGTTTGGTTCTGAAACCGCTACCACAATATATTTGGTAAAAGCAGGAAAATGGTTTTTAAGTGACAACTCTGACATATTTCTGATAAAATGAGATTGACCTCCAAAATCCTCTTCTTTGCCTCCAAAATTAGTTGATACTTTTTACATCTGAAATTAAATCACTTTGTTAGTGACATCATGAATAATTGTATAAATATATCAACATCTTTCGGCGTTAAAAATAGCTTCCTTGCCCAGGGGTGATGTAAAGATGCGCAGAAAGTCCAATAAGGCATCTGCCAGAGGCTTTGCAACTGTATATCTCATTGCTTGCGAGGCATTTTAGTTTAAGGTTATACGTACTGTATTTGACAGCAATGTAAGAAAATTTTCATCGTATATTCATTTGTTTTATGTTGTTTCTGTGAGACCTAAAATATATATCACACTAAGTGCTATGTTATTAGTGAGACAGCTTTGTGCCAGTAAATGTATTGCATCTGAAACGTCAAACAATACCCCAGTCTCAATGGCGCCTGTGTTTACGACACGTGAGCTCAAAGGTCAGAGAAACTCATAAATTGAAGGGCCTCGGGGTCGAATGAACTCTTAAAATAATGTAAAGGACGACATTGGATAAAATACTAGCCAATGCAGATGAAGCTTGTAGAGTTATCCTCAAGGCCTCAAATGAGAGCAAAGTGGGAGTGACAGTCCGGAAGCGAAGACAGCCACAACCTGTGACATAAGAACAAGATGAATAGATTTGGAAAAAAAAGTAAGAGATTAACAGCTCGAAATCAAGAAGCACAAAACGTAGAAAGATGTGTCGATTACGAGAATGACACAAGTACGAGTGTCGAGCCAGCAGTACAATATGATCGTCGAATTACGTGTGGTGAATAAGTACTTCGAGTCTATTCCATTAATATGATCGGCGAAGTACCTGGTGGTGACAAAGTACAAGACAGATTTGAAGGTATGTGTTCCTCAAATATTGACAGGTTATCAAGATACTTTAGGCATTTTAATACTGGTTGGTCTCACATGCTATCTTCCTAGATAAGTAATACGCAGGTAATCATTGTAATTGAGTATTTAAGTATGTTATGTGTTAGTAAATGTTTTATTGTTGAAGTAAAATGGTGCAGTCAATTTAGCATTATATTAATTAATAATTCTTTTACAGAACTCGCGTGAAAGTTAAATAATTGGAGGGTTTTATATAGCGGCACAACAAAGCAATGTACAATTATAAATAAGTCCACTATGTTCGAGTTTACGGACATATATAGATATTTTATGTTAATAATAATTAAGTTAAAGTGTAACTTTAGGTCTTTATGATAAATGTGTACCACAGTTTCATTATCCAAATGCTTATTATCGTTACGACGCATCCTATGCCAGGATAAGCAGCATACATGAATTACAAGCAGTACATATGAATGTGGTTAAACTTCTAGATAGTTAACACATTAATTTACAAACACAACATAAACTGGCATAATAGACAGGAAAGATTCACAAAATAACCGATATTATTTTCAAAACTTTCACGAAAGTCATTTTAAAAAATAGCTGCTATTATTTTCAAAACATTGACAAAAAGAACTGTTCAATGTAGCTCGTATAGCGTCCACTGCTCTCCAACGGAATAATGACACCTATTTATAGACTCTCCATAGAAACTTCTGGAGAGCTATCATATTACGTACAATAATCGTTATTTTGAGGTGCTTCGCGAACCTTCGGGATGCAGACAAATGTCACCAAATTGGCGATAAATTTCCAAATCTGACAACCATTCTTCGAAGTTCCGCGAGTGACAACTCTAGAATGACATCATGGGAAAGAATTCTGTATGGGTATTTTCTCCGTTTAGGCTTCGAAAGAGACAAAAGACTCAAGAAGAAAGAGAATATTATATGTTCACAAGACAATTACACAATTTGAGAATACGTTGTTGTCAACCAAGTTTAGGTAGCTTAGTTGGTAGACTACCAGTTCAGAAATTCAGACGTCGGAGTGCCCAATTAATTAATTACTAGTCATAAACTTATTTTAATGTACACACATTACTTTACAACATATTCAATAAAACAGTTCACTTTCATAATGTATTGAAATAATTTAAATATGCACGTTTATTTACATTTCATAAAACATTCGAAGAAATGTAGTTCTCTAATAAAATATTCGAATAGAAAATCATGATCTAGAGTGCCTGTACAAATACTTGTATGCATTAAATGAAAGTTTTGGAGCAATTGTTTGATTTGTAGTAATTGCGTTGCTCCGGTTTCAGTTAATTGAGATATCAACTTATTTCCCCTTCGCGGCTTGTTTGGCAATTGCCATATAACTAAAACAAATATTTACGAAATTCTTCTTTATTAGAATAGATAAACTGCGGTAATTCCACTAATTTGAAACTTAACTGTTCCGGAGACTGATGTATTTTCTGAAATCAGAGTATTTGCTTTCTTATTAATATGCAGCATATTGTGTCTGTCAAAATGGGAGTGTAAAATATAATGGTATAATAAATTCGATATAAAATGGAAACCCAACCATTGTCTTAATCCAATTGCCAATTACTCTGATGTATTCAAGTTTTGTCAGTATTCCTGTTCCAAGAGACTGAAGAGTACACTTTGACGATAAGAGCTTGAAATTTCGTCCCAGTAGCTCAACGATAGAGCGTCAGCTGGCCAGTTTGGAGTTCCAGGGTTCGATTCCCGGTTGGGGCAGTAAGGGTCTTCTTTACAATGGTATCCTAACAAAATAAACCCTTTAGGTAAGTGCCAAGGTTTATAGAATACAACAGGCTGGTCCATCGCTAGTCTCACGGTATTGGCTGGAGGAAATTCGGAACGATGACGTCACAGTTGCTGGAAACCGTGCTCTTCTCTATGCGTATCAATGGTATCTAGTCAGGTAAAGTTTTAAAATCCGAACTTATTTGGAGCTGTTACCGAAATATTCTACTGTTATTACTGTAAGTTCATTTTATTCTGAACATTAGATATATTAGAGAACAATAAACACAAATACCATTTAATTATTTTATAATTAAATATCGCGGTTTTATTAAAATATCCATTTTTTACATGTAGACACATAAATACAAATAAAGACATTTTTACAAGCATGTTATATTATTCAAATATTTAACTTAGTATATATATTAAAAAAATTAAATTAATTAAATTAATTTTTAAATTAATTGATTTAATTAAATTAATTAATTAAATTCTACTAAATATAAAGACTAACACAACCAGCTGTCATCTTGACCCCTAGTTGAAAGAAGAACTGTACTTGTCAAAAATAGGGTTACTTTCTCGTTCATTCATTGAGATTTCGGAAAAATAAAAACGTTCTAGACATCTTTCGTGAATGATTGGTACAATATTTTGAAAGCGGAAGCACCTATTTTAAAGCTAAATTGCGCATTATATATCAGCCATGAAACATGAGCCCAGCCATGGGCACAAGCAGACGATATCTAGTTAAACCGGTAATCGTCAAAATGGCGGTTGCGGCAGTCTATATACTTAGAAAACGTAAACCTAATAATGCGGTTCAAAAGTCAATAGAAATAACATTTTTTTATCTTTCAGATAATGCCAAGATAAACACTCTGATATAATAATTTGTGTGCGTTAAAAACCGATTTGTTGGAAAAAATATTAAAATCAACATAAAATAACTAACGTAATTAGGAAAAAGAGAAAGTCGACGTGGTCTATTATAGAGAAAGTTCGACTAGCGTACGACAGAATTTCGCGACTCTTAGAAGCTTTGATTTTTCTCTACAGAAGGCACTGATATCTTCTTTGATAATGTATAAAATAAGTTGGCTTCTGATTTTATTTGCTACATACTCAAACCTCAAAATCTACGTGTACATTTTACGATTTCAAAACCGATAAAATTTTTTGGCTTCTTTATACTGCTAATAAATAATTATACTATTTTTGTATTGCAAATTATGCACTGAGCAGCATTTTTTTAAAAACTTAAAACATAAGCAAAATACAATATGACCTATGACTCAATTTTAATCATTTCGAAGAAAAAAAAAAGCTAGGCTGAGCTGCAAATATAGTACTTTATATTTAAGAGTAAGGATATATATTACGTGGTCAGAGAAATCCAAACGAAGAAATTAAATGCTATTATTTCCTATTATATATCCTTTATAAACGTATTTAGAAGCTAATGTCCTATCTATGTATTTTGCTATTTTTTATGTTTTACATGGGATCAATACGTAAGCTTCCATTAATATTTTTCTGAAGTTTGCCATAAGCTCCATCTAAAGATTACTGAATAAGGAAGATTTCAGACATCCAAGTAGTAAGACATGCTCTCATTTCTAAAATACTTATTTGGGATTTTGATTTAAACTGAAACTTATATATATGACATAAATGTCTGAGAAATCAAATTATGTGACATAAAATATTTCAACTTTTATAGTAAGCATTCCATAGTCATGAATAAAAAATTACATAGAATTCGGACATTAAAGCATTACTACACATCACGTGATGCTGTTGCTCTTAGTCCTCTGGACGAGTCGGACGGTCTGGGTCTTCAACATCACGTGATGCTCACATCAAATGTGGTCAATACATGACTTTCCTTATATAATTCAAAGATTTTAATTCTTTCACATTTAAAAAATGATAAAAAGATCCACAGATCCACGACGGCACAGGCTTTGTAACGTTGAATTGTACATTTGGAACTTTTCCAGATGATAGCATGTAAAGCTAGTTCGCTCCCAATTAACTTATATTTCGCGTAACTCTAAATAAACAATTATCAATGTAGATAGCATCATCAATAAGCAATATAGTCCATATATTAAATTCTTTTAATAATAAATTTACCAATTGGGCGTCATTTTCATTAATTTGGCATCATTTTTGACGATATTTTCGTCAATCTGGTACTAAATATCGGCAAGTTAAAGATATTTCGCTAGATTATTCACCAAGTCTGACATGTTTATCGTTAAGTCTTACAAACAAACTAAGAGAATTGCATTTCATATGTACTGGAAGGTATGCCCGTCAAATGACGGAATTAAAAATTTGGAAAGCATTCCCTCGCAGTTAGCATCATTTTTATCAATTTGGCGACATTTTCTTCAATCTGGCGACATTTAAAAAAGCCACCAAGTTTGCACCATCCGGCCAAAATGTTTGCTAATTATTACAAAAGGCCGGCGAAATAGGTTATTCTTATAATCGTTTGTTATGTTATTTCCAAGATATTCAATTTTTATCAGTTAGTAGTCATTTTCATTGATTTAGCGGCATTTTTATCAATTTGGCGACATTTTATCAATTGAGCAACATTTTTTCTATTTGGCAAAGTTTAAAAAACCTCGCCAAATTGGCGATAGACCACCAAATTCGTCGCCAAAATTTCATCAAGCGCTATGGACGGAGAAATAGGTTAATCTTGTAGAAGATAAAATACTAATGGGGTTTAAATGCAGAACTATTACCCATAGTATATTCTCATGTGAAGGGAGCGAGCTAGATCCACTAAAATGATAACACATTTATTGCATAATATTACATATGAAAAGTCAACATATTTCACAATAGTTAATACTTTTTTAATATTATGTGATTTTATGATACATTAATTTGAAAAATGTGCTATGTCTCGAGAACGGCTCCTGCCAGCGTTCTAATGTTTATGTCAATCGTTTTCTAATGAAAAATTACATCAGAAACGATTATTTACGTAACTTTATTAAAAGCATTGATTTTTTGATGATTTTTTCAAAATTTGGGGGAGTTCTGAGCATTTGATTGCGGTTAAAAAGTAAAGGCTTCCTGTATTCACGGATTGTAATTTGTGTACCAAATTCCGTTTGAATCGCTTTATTTTTCGTGAGATATCGTCTACATAGGCTCACTGACGCACACACACAGAGAGAGAAAGATAAACAGACATCACCTCAAAAACGCTTGATTCGTGTTCAGGGATGCTTAAAACGTGCTCTCCCGTCGAAAGCTCGAAATCGAATTTTCGACCCCGTCATACTACTTTCTTTATACATTACACTATATAAGGAAAGTAAAAATACTATATTATATTTGTAAATTTATTGTTTTAAAGATTGCATATTATTGCTAGCACATTATATAATAAATAAATAACCGAGTAAACAGGTTACCGGTTTTGGTCGTAAGAGAATTAGCTTCCATCGTCAGAACAAAAACACAAAGCAACTATATAAGCAAAATCAATAACGCGGCGGGTTTTGCGGTCGTGGTTGTTCTGTTTTCTTTTGTCCTGAATAAGACGGACGTTTTAATCTCAGAGAGAAGTTAATGATAATTATGTAATATGTTTTAGCTTTACATTTATTTTTTTAGTATTTTGTGCAATTTATTTAGATCTATTTCTGGTCTCACAGTGGTGACAGGTCCAATCCGGCCTCATCTGTGGAACGCCACACCGCGCGACAACGCTGTATCATGGTTTGGGGATATATCGCCAACGATAGCAGGCCACCTCTGGTCGGTATAGAGGGCACTATGGCAACCCAACGAGACATTGATGACGTGCTGCGACTGGGAACACTACCCTTCCTTTAGAGAGTACCCAATGTTATTTACCAGAAGGATAACCATACCACCAGTCTCCCCTGATCTCTCACCAATCGAACACATCTGGGACGTGATTGGATGTCGCTGCATGCGCTGCCACCATCGCGTTTTGAATACGAACTGTGGCAAATGGTTGAAAGGGAATTGTCAGCCATCCCTCAGTACACCATCCGCACGCTCTAACTCTGTACCTAGACGTGTTGCTGCGTGTATCGTCGCTCCAGGTGGACCTATAACCTACTGACGGGGCTATGTTATGGCTCAGTATATAGGTTATCATGTTGCAATAAACATCACTTATTGTTCGCCACTGTCTCTCTCTCAGCCGATTTTAATCACTTTCTGACCGCTCATTTTTGGTGTCTTATTTTTACTGCCACCTGGTGTATAAGTGTTCTATGAAAAGTTGACTTCAATCAGATGGAAACTTGTTACCACAGCAATTAATTTTGCGAATTTTAATTACGCGGTAAATGCACTTTTTATTTTATTTTTGCGACTTAGAGGAAATACTGCGCGCTTATTTAGGACGTATCCTAAATCCTATTTAGGGCGTGTATGTATTGTTTAATTAGCTGACGCTTATTTAAAACTAAAGCAAATCGATTTCGTTTTCAGTTAAGTAATAAACAACGTTCTTAAATAAAGCATTTCCCCATAGATTTAAGTAAAAGCATGTCACATTTAATCAAAAAATTTTATTTTAGAATAGAAGAACAGTTATTTTACTTTATGTGCCTTTTCACGATAAGGTTTATAAAAGCTTCTATAAAATTCGCAAAAACAAGGATACTTGAAGAATTTTATGACTTTTCTATCAAAAACCTTGGACATGCAAGTAGCTCATAAAAGATATTCTACAGAGATATATTCACCCTTGTTGCTTCTTTTTTCTTAAACCTCAGGGAACTTTGAATGAATCACTAAAATAAGAAGTTTATGTTGGAAAGTAAACTTTAAAAAATTGTTCTAGTGGAAGAAAATAATGTTTTAGGATATTTAGGTTTAATTACAAAAGAGCAAAGCGAAGTCCATTCTCCAAACGAAACGAAATCAACATTTGTTAGAATTTTCTGATCCATTTCACTCGGAAACTACAAAAGATTGGACGATAAAAATTTGTGATATGATATTATATGACGTGCGTTATTACAATTAAAATGGTTATTAAATGTGTTATTGAAATTGTAAAGTATATGTATTAAATGAAATTGCAAAATATTCAATAAGTATGTACAGAACATTATCTTCTATTTATTGTTATTAATTATCCTTTTTAATTAGTTTTAATTAATACTGACTGTGTTTCTTTTTAAAACGTCTAAATTTTATAATTTTATTTTGAAGATTTGAACTTCATTGAATTACTTACCAACTGGTAATCAATTGAATTATTTTATATATAAATATATATTATTGTATAAGATGGAAAATGGAAGTTATGGAAGATATTGAAGTGTTATAGCATATATGCGCAAAGCAGCTACAAATACTATACACGATATAAATATAAAAAGTATAAAAATAATTTTAGAATTGAAAAAAGAAGGAAGGCTTAGCGAGAAGTTTACTTAATGGCGGTAAGGGGTTGTGACCTTACACCCCAGTTGTCAACAAGCTTGTCATAAATGCCGCGGCATTGCACTCCTGGACGCCAGCCCTGGCTGAAGCCAACCCCCGGATTGACATTGAGGAGCAACTAGTCCTTTAGACCACAATGACCTGTATATAACTTCGTGTTATCATTAAAGCAGCTACAAACTTCGTGTTAATGATAACAAAGTTATATACAGGTCATTGTGGTCTAAAGGACTAGTTGCTCATCCAGTGATGGTCTTCATATTACCATTGGCCATTTCTTTTTTAACGGTCTTGTGATAATTGTTATTGTCACTCCGGGGGTTGGCTTCAGCCAGGGCTGGCGTCCAGGAGTGCAATGCCGCGGCATTTATGACAAGCTTGTTGACAACTGGGGTGTAAGGTCACAACCCCTTACCGCCATTAAGTAAGCTTCTCGCTAAGCCTTCCTTCTTTTTTCAATTCTAAAATTCTTTTTATACTTTATATATATATATATATATATATATATAGTTACAAGGAAAGTCCTTCCTCAGGTCAATTTCTTAATAACTATAGAAGCAATCTAGGTACTTCTTGGCTGTTGTATATGAAACTCTCTATGGCCCACACAGTGAGACTAGGGGGACCCTGTGGTTCCAGTTTAGGCCCCTAACCCTAGTGCCCCCAGAAAATTAATACACCGTGATGCAACAACTTAGTGTGTAGGCAAGACAACAGTATGTGAATGTATAACAGACAATTTTTCTTTAAATACACTGACAGATGGAAAACTCATATAAAGTGCGGAAACATTCGTCAAATAGGGTACATGTACGCAATGTATATATATATATATATTTATATTTATTTATGTATGAATATTTATGGATGTATATATATATATATATATATATATATATATATATATATATATATATATATATATATACACATATATATATATATACGTTCCAATTCGGAATGTAATGTTACAGGTGCATTAAAGAACAGAATAGCAGAAGGTTTTAAAACAGGAATACAATTATTCCTAAACTGATTTTATTTTATTATATCTGTTTTTATTGTATTTTAAATAGTCATGGAAATCTATGACAGATACAATGAGCAGTCTTTTATCAATAAATACTAATTTAAGACTTTAGTTGAAATAGTACTTTTTGAGACAGTATTGTATGATGGCAAGTCATATTTCAAACAATTACACGGTATTCCCATGGGTGGTGGATGTTTCTCAATGCTTGCGAATATATATCTGAGTAAATACGAGGAAGGTACACATCTTTTAAATGAAATTATTCATATTCGTTATGTGGACGATCTGTTAATTGCATGCCCATGTGAGGAATATGAATTGGATTTTAGTTTCTCTTTGGATTTTAGTTTAGTCTTAGGAAATTCAGTCGATGATCTCAGCTTCATACGTTAGCATGAAACCGACATTGTGGCTTATCTCAAGACTCTCAATGTTTTGCGTATATGGTTCTCTTGTTAGGAAAGGGATATATACCTATTATGTGTAATGCTATGAGGAGTGATTGAGGTAATTTCGTTTAACGCTAAATACATATTTGAATCTTATATAATATTGTATACTTCATGTTGAAATAGGGCAATCTACATATTTTACTTGAAATAACATGACAATGATATTATCACTTCATATATAGCTGGTTAGTGTCGGATAATAAAGTTTGATCTCAACATATTTTATATTTAATTAATCGCATTGTGTATTTTACACTTCATACTTTATGTATGTTTTTGTAGCTTCATATGTGTATGCATATTCTTTAACGTCTGGTCTTCTTTTATTGCCTTGATACTGCTGTATTCCTTGTTCGCAATGTGCCGGCTCTCCGGGAGTGTTGTCGCGACGCAAAGCTTGCTTTAACCGGGGTGAGGGGGTCACAACACTCCCGGCAAATTTTTGGTACATTGTATTCATTTTACTTTTTTTCCCATTTGGTATTATATTTAATCCTCTTTCAAGTGCAGCTTCGCGCCATTAGAGTCTGATTTCTAATATATTTTTATTTTACACTTATTTAATGTTATAAATTCATTATATATATATATATATATATATATATATATATATATATATATATATATATATATATATATATATATATATATATATATAACGTTCCAATTCGGAATGTTATAGGTCCATTAAAGAACAGAGTAGCAGAAGGTTTTAAAGCAGGAATATAATCATTCCTATATCAGATTTTATTGTATTAAAGAATATATATAGTAACTGTTTGAAGGTAATCTTCGGAAAGATATTTTCGGCAAATTATAAATATACCGGGCAATGCATTACATGCGCTTCAAAAGCAGATGTTTTTGATAATAATTTTCTATTATTGTTACATCCGACTTTTAGATCCTTTCTATTTCTTCCATCGTGGGTTAGCAAGCTGCATTTCGATACAAAATACCACATAAAATGTTTGTATTGAAGTTTTATTTTAATAATGATATTTTGTTGCGTATTTTTAGAATATTATAAGAAAATATATATTTATATATTGTGCATTGTGTAAATCAATTATCATTTACTATTTCTTTGTAAATAGGAAACATATCTATATCATTAATATCATCTATATGCAGATTTATAGTATGGAATTTATTTTATTATTGGTCGGTCGATTTCTTTGTATTATAATTAAATATAATAGACTTAAATAAAACATTTATATAACATATAAATGAATAATATCACCCAATTAGTTTTGGATTAAACCCGGGTTGAAAAAATGAAATACATTGAACCCTATGGGAACTAATTTTTCAAGTATTTTTTAAGCGAATTTAAAATTCACAAATTGCTTCGAAAATTTTAGGAAATATTCAAATTATACCATAAAAAATATACAAAAAAGTTCAGTAAAATGTGGTAGGTCGTTTTTTAAATATAAATATTTAATATAGGGAGAAAAACAAATTCAATTAAATTCTGAATCTTGCTATATCCTCTCCAGAAAGTAAAAATAGATATACACTTATTCCCCGATTTTCATGGCACTTGTTTTACACGATTTCGCTTTTACACGGTTTATAAATTAACAGATTTCAAAAAATTGATAAAAATGTATATTCCGCTCCATATACAAATATGCAAAGATTTGAGGACATTTTTGAATTTTATTCCTTTGGTAACACTGATGAAAACAACAGGGGATTCCCGGTGTTGTAAAATATATACATTTAGGGGAATCCCCGTATAGAGAAATACCCGTAATAGGGGAATCCCCGTATGTATTTCACAACAGTAAAGGTATATGGTTCATGCAAGTACATAGTGCAGAAACATTTTAGCAGCAAAGCTTATATTATTGTGCGTTTACCTTTTGAACTGGTAAGTTTTCACATTTATAGTTTTTCTTAAATCTTTATAGTTTGCGTAAATTTGTTAAGGTTCTATAAATGTCAAAGGATTTGAAGAAAAATCAAATTAAAAGAAAATGTATTTCTTTAGAAACTAAAATTCAAATATTAGACTGTCTACGTAATAGAGAAAGAGTAACAGATGTTGCTAATTTTACTCCATGAATGAAGCCACAATAAGGACAATAAGAAAAAATGAAGACTCCATTAGAAAAAGTGTAGCAGCTGGAACCTGCAGCAGTATGAGTACGACTTCATATGTTAGAGATGTTGCAATGAAAAATATGAAAAAAGCCTTAGTGATATGGATAGAAGACCAAACTCAAAAGCGAATCCCGATCGATACCAATGCTGTTACAAATAAAGCTTTGAAGATTTATCAATCACTTAAGAATCAGTCGCCGTCGACTTCGTCCGATGAAAAGAAGGTATATTTTTCCGCATGCCATGGGTGGTTCGAGAGATTCAATCAAAGACATTATTTACATAATCTGAGAATGTAAGGTCTAAGTGCATCTTCTGATTCGGATGGGGCACAACAATATCCGGTAAAACTTGCTGAAATCACTGCCGCTAAATCCTACACTTCTGATCAGGTTTTCAATGCTGACGAGTCCGGATTATTCTGGAAAAAAATGCCGGAAAGAACCTTTATAGCCAAAGCTCACAAATCAGCTAGTGATCATAAAGTAGCGTAAAGTCGTATAACAGTTCTTTTCTGTTGCAATGCTTCTGGCGATTATATGATAAAACCATTGGTGATTAACAAATCAAAATCGCCACGATCATTCAAAGGAATAAATATCAAAAACCTTCCGGTCTTTTGGATGGCTAATAGAAAAGCATGGGTCACAGCCATAGCTTTCAATGAATGGTTCCGTAACTTCTTTGTTCCAGATGTCAAAAATTATTTAAATAAAAATAGATTGCCTTTTAAGGCTCTTCTATTAATTGATAATGTACCAGATCATCCTCCAGCTTTACAACACGAAAATGTAAAAGTTGTTTTTTTACCAAAGAATACAACTTCCTTTTTACAGCCTTTAGATCAAGGGATAATTTCGACTTTAAAAGCACTGTACACCAAGCAAACTTTCAGGTATATCTTAGAACAAATGGAGAATGATGAATCTCTTACTCTGATGGATGCTTGGAAGAAATTTACAATTTCAGATTGTGTTAAGCAAGTTGGACTGTCATACACTCAGATCAAACAATCAACGATCAACGCCTGCTGGAAAGAAATATAGCCGGATGTTGTTGAATGTGGAAATGATAAATCACCAATGAGCATGAATATTCTCAGATCACTGAGATGGCCCATACTATTGGAGGAGAAGGTTTTGAAGATTTAGCTCAGGCAGATATTGAAGAAATAATGGTTGATGAAGAATTGAATGAAGATGATTTAATTAACATGATTCGTGAAACAAATAAAAATGATGAAGGCAGTGATTCTGATGAAGAGCAATCGGAACCAGTTGTGGTCACAGGAGGAATCATAAGCGTAGGACTTGATTTGGGAAGAAAATAGGGCAACCATTTCCTACAATATGACACAAATATTGATCGAGCTCTCCGATTCCAGCGAGACCTTCTAAAATACTTAAATCAATATGAAGAGGTCTATAAAGATTTAGCAAAAAAACCTACGCAATTGTTATTTACCGATTTCATGACAAAGTCTTGTCAACCCGAGATCTTGCCTAATTTGTCAACCATTGAGCCAGAATCGCATCATGAAAGCTCAAGTGATGAAAGTGACATCATACCTATCAGAAAGAAAAGACTGATAGTACATGGACGTGATGACAGTGATTAAACATATAATTAATTTTTAAGGGTCTTTTTGTTTTTTTTTGTTCTTTGTTCCTAGTGTAAAATAAATTAAATATGTTATATTACTACGTTCATATGTTTGTTGTTTTACAAACTAAGTATAATTTTAAGTTTTCTAAGATGTCTTACTTTTGCTTTACTTAAATAAATGACTGAATCATACACATTTTGGGGTTATTTTCGTTTTACACGATTTTACTTAGAAAAATCCAAGATTTCAATTTACACGGTTTTGTGCAGAACCTATCTTCCGTGTAAATCGGGGGACAGATGTATTGTGTAATTAATATCCTTCCAACAGTTTAATTATTTTAAATATAAGAGAAGTTTGACATAAGTATGGTAGATAAATAAGTATGGTAGATGACATTAATAATTTTTTTTTTGTAAATTGTATATAACTCTTCACGATATACTTATTTGATGGCATTTTTAATGCACTTTCCTACTTTCTAGAGAGTTGAAATTTGGTATACAGCTTAAATTTTTAGAACATTGTATTCTACAAAAATTTGGTAGATCCTCAAATATAGATCTTACATTCTTTTTCAAAATGGCCTGCAAATAATCCCCGTTCACTTCCATGAATCACTGTTGTAAGATTGTTAAAAATTCTGATGTAGGCAGCACATGACTTTCCCTGCAGACTCATATTCACGCACTCTTTATTTCTTCAAAAATAATTTGAATTTATATGCCCAAAATAACACCCATAAGTATTTTAATTGACACTGAATTTGCACGTTAAACTTAAATTTGGTTCTCATTTGATAGCTGGACTTATTGTCAAAGGTGGCTTAGCGAAAACTCGAAAAAACTAAAATATCTCAATAACGTCTAGTCCTAGAGTAATGGGGTTAGTTTTATTCTTTTCGTTGTCAAAAATCACGTATAAAATAAGCATTTAATTGATATAATTGAGCACACGTAGTCTTTTATTTTTAGATTTAACGCTTTTTGCGGGCCATTTCGCAAAAACAGCCCGTTCCTTTTTCCCAAATCGTACCAAAATAACCTACATGTGATTTATATACAAAATTTTGCTAAATTTGTTCCATTAGTTTTTAGCTAGAGTGGATAAAGCCAATTTTTGCCAGCCACTTCGCAAAGAAGACAGATTCTTTTATTACGAATCGTACTAAAATCTAATGAACATCAGGATTTCCCACAAAAAGCTTAACTACCAAATTTTATGAAATCCGGTCCATTAGTTTTTCAGTTAGAGTGGATGCAATATCCTCACAGACACACAGAAACACACACAGATATACCCTTACATACACAGACGTCTCCCTAAAAATAGTTTTTCCGTGTTTTAGAAGTCTCAAAACGTGATGATCCTTCGAAAATTCGAGTTCCGATCCTCGGCACGATTCCAATATTTTTAATACATACACACACACACACATACATATATTACCTGTGTATATGTGTATTTTCTGTGTATCTAAATTCCGTGCCTACGCAATTACAGTAGTTTTGATTTTAAATGATCCCTAAACTTTTATTATTTCTACAACGAAGATTAATTTTAACTTATGCAGAATACAAATATATCAAGCGATTGTAAAGTGAGTTATATAAGAATTGCTGAATTTTTTTTACGCAAAATTATTTAGCTATGGAGTATGGAATACAAGTTATATGAATCAAATATTCATTTATTTTGCATAGAGAATCAGACGATTTATTTTCGATGAAGCTTTAAATATTTAAGTATAATAAATTACTGCAGTACTGTGATAATGTAAAAGTTACCACCAATTAATGTACAGCATTTTAGAGATTTTTAAATAAAATTGCATTTCAGTTGGAAAGTGTTTCATAATCAATGCTTATGCATGATTGATCTTTCTTGTTGAGAATTAAGGAAGTGTCACGCCTATTTTCTCATAGATTCCGTGAAAGAGATGTGATCGGCCCTTTCAATTCCGGCATATCGAATCTTTAATTTTTTTGTTTTTCCCTCGTGAGAGGATGTGGCCAGAAAACAGCTGGATATACCAATATATGTTTTGGGGGCTTTTAAGTGGATCTGTTACTGTTGTTCTCTTGTTATTTCTGTTGTTATTTTATTATTTTTAATTTCTTCGTTTTTTCCAGCGGTTGTTGTATCTGCTGTATAGCTTCTAAGTAAGATAATATGTCTCTGGGTAATAAAATTAAATAAAATTGACACATTTCATTACAGACAAAATGTCTATTTAAATGCATAAAATACAAACTATAATATTTATTGATTTTTTATTAAGATGCAAAATGAATCATATTAATAAACAAAATAATTAATAAACAATGTGCCATAAACATAATATTAATAAACAATGCAACATATTAACAAAACGAATGGCTGAAATTTGAAGTTCACCATTAGAAATGGATTATTGCAAGCGACTTTTTCGTTGTACCAGGCTCCCTTTTTCATAAACATTTTTATGAAGAATTTCAGAATAGAAGTTAATTTGGGAAAATCTAAATCAAGTGAATACTTACACATCTCAATATCAATCATTGCTTTATTTCAAACTAGAGCACGGACTGATATTGTTTTCGGTGGCATATAATTTTCCCCCTAAAACACCCAATAAATTATTAATAATGAGAATTAGGTCAAGACTATGGCGTAAGACGTCAACAGTTCTCTAGTCTGAATATCACCATATATCACCAAGTTGACAACGGTGATATCATAAGATTGGTCACAGAATTGCTGACATGCTGATAGGGTGATACATAAATATAGTCACTACTGGTGATGTGACCTACAGGCTTGGTGGTCAACCTGTTTGATGTCATTTCTAACGCGATATATTTGATGAGTTTTTCACAAATTTGATGATAGGGTGATGAGAGGACTTATATAAGGTCGCTGGTGTTTAATATTATCAACTTCATTTGGTAACATGGTTGGTAACAAATAATTGATGATATGGTAACTTATGCAGAAACTGCTGGTCATTTAACAATCTGTTTGGAAACATGACCATTGCATTGCTGATAATGTTAACATACCATAAGTAAATATAATATACCTTCTAGATGCGCTAAGCCGCAGTAGAAAATTAAATAGTATATTCAATGTAATTACTATTAAATGTTAAATTTGGTTTAAAGAAAAATAATAATTAAACACTGTGTTAGCACAGTTTATATAATTTAAGGAAATTCAAAAATTCCAACCAATTGAATATATCTGTCAGCTCTCAAACAATTAAATATTAGATAAAAATTAATTTTCTAAAAGTGCTCTGTGATAAGTAATTATTAAATTTTAATTCTGCAAAAGTTACATAATCGTTTTCAATTTAGTTTTATTTAAAAAACTTCTAGATTTATTTAAAAACAATGGTCATGTTTTATTTATTTTTACTTTCCTTATATACATAATGTATAAGGAAAGTATTGTGACGGGGTCGAAATTCGAATTCGAGTTTTCGACGGGAGAGCACGTTTCAAGCATCCCTGATCACGCATCGAACATTTTTGAGGTGATGTCTGTGTGTGTGTGTGTATGTGAAAGTGTGTGTGTTTGTGGAAGTGTGTGTGAGTGTGTGTGAAAGTGTGTGTGTGTGTGTCAGTGAGTCTGTGGAGAAGATATCTTATGAACAAATAAAGCGATTTGAATGATATTTGGTACAAAAATCACAATCTCCGTGAATACTGGAAACCTATTGTTTTAAAACGTAATCGAATGTTCAGAACCCTCCCCCCCAACTTTTGGAGTGAAATTTTGAAAAAATCATCAAAAAAACAAAACATTTAATAAAGTTACGCAAATAGACATTTATTATGTAATTTTCCGTTTAATCCGTTTAAAACGATTAATATAAACTCTAGAACGCTAGAATGAACCGTTCTCGAGATATTCCACATTTTAAAAATAAATTTATCAAAAAATCCCATATGTTAAAAAAATATTAACTGTTGAGAAACATGTTCACTTCTAATATGAAATATCAGGCGATAAATTGGGTGACATCATTTTCGTGGATCTAGCTCGTTCCATTCATGAGAAAAGATACTTTCAGTAATGCTTTTGTATTTGAACGCCAATAGTTATTTATATTCTATAAGAATAATATATTTCTCCATAAACAATGCTTGGCAAAATTTTGTCGGCTAATTTGGTGGAATGTCGCCAACATGGCGACTTTTTGAAATGTTACCAAATTAACGAAAATCAAGCCAAATGGATAAACATGACACTAAATCAATGAAAATAACGACTACTTGACGAAAATTCAATATCTTGGATAAAATATAAATATCTACTATAAAAAAACCTTTTTTTTTTTATTGTAAAAGTAGTAAATTCATTGCATTATATAAGGAAAGTCATGTGTTGACCACATCAGACTTTTTATTCATTATGAGAACTGAAAGAAATATTTCTGTTCAGTAGGATATCCAACTATAATTAAATGAACATGGTCTTTCATCAGTTTTCTATTTTTACATTAATTAAACGATTTTCAATTAATAAGACATTTTAAAAGTTTAAAGAACGTATAAATAAAAATTATTTTAGTTAGATTCCAATATATTATTTAAATTCTAACTTATATGTTAGGAACACGACAACAACAACAACAACAACACATTCTAACTTATAATTTTATAGTTAAATTCATTTATTCGATTTACAGTTGGCCAATTTAGATTTTCCCATTATTTGAATAATACTGAGTCAGTTCCAACTATTAGTGGCGTAGGAAAGGAGTCATAATCCCTAAATATCTAAGCCATCACATGAGTTCTCCAAAGGTTCCACATTGGAAAGCGAAATCAATATTGTAATTTTCCATTCGATTGCCAACACCGACTCACCAATATCCTTTCTATCAGTGTCTTTTAATTTTAGGCACTCTTCACATTATTTTCATGATGTTTTAAGGATGGTCTCCCGTTGTGAGTCCCCATATAGGCCATCCATAAATCATCCCCCCCCACCACACACAGATACACACTTATATCATGGAATTCCGCTGCGAGTATGGCTGTTTTACAATGATTATTTTTTGATAAACTAAAAAAAAAATTCTTTAAGAAAAATAATATTCAGCCAAATTTAAATACGTGTTTAAATAAACCAGACAAATAATTTAAAATGTATTATTTCATTTATTCATTTTGATTACAGAAATTGAAAAGAATTAAAATATATGGGTGCATATCCCTCTATCCACTGCAGCATAGTCACCTGAACAATACTGTGACAACCAAAAAAAGAATAAAGTTAAATTTACACTTTTAAATATTATAATTCATTTAGTAACTGTTATTATTTTAATAATAAATTCACCAATTTGCCATGGCCGTTATGCTCATATAGTGGAATTAATTTAATGTACATTGCTATGTTTTGCCGCTATAAACCCTCCAATTATTTTACCTTTCGTGTGAGTCCTGTAAAAGAATATTATTTTAATAAAAATATTAGACCAATTTAAACTCAACGATAACATTTATTAAAGATACAAAATACCTATTCAATTCCAATACATTAACTATTATGTCTATTAATTATTTATTATGATAGAATGTGAGAGGAGAGCATGTGAGACCCTTAACCATATACCTAACGTATTTATTAACCTGTGGATGATTGATGAACACATACCTTCAATCTGGGCCTTGTTAGCAGCACTTGGTCAATCTCGTCTGTAGTTACAAGCATCAACTCGAAGTGTAATGCCCACTCGTAACTTCATTGAATACTGCTAACTCAAACACTCCACTTATTTCATGCTATTAGGCGGTTCTGTCCACAAGTCATATAACATATCTGCACCAGTCAACTCTGAACAACTGTTCACCAGCATCTTTCTTAAGTCATTTTAGTATATCTCATTTTTAAGTCAAAAATCATGATTGTCTCATTTCTGGTCTGTTCTTGTCTCAAAATTCCACCTGTCTTCTCCAATATCTGATCTCGTTCTTTTTTCGTCAATGTCTGATCTCGTTCTTTCGTCACAGGCTCTGTTTCCCTCGGTGTGTGGGAGGGGGGGGAGTAACTCCGCCTTTACTTCTTTTTTTGGCGCTTACTGGCTACTGCTTACCCAATGGCACCATTGCACATTTAGTACGGTCCAGCTCAGCCCCTCTGGTATGGCACCCCTAAATTTATAGTATTCTGACATTTCGGTTCAAGTCCTAATAAACCTTGGTGCCAGCCAGACTGCAAGCTTTGTTTGCCGATCTGACCACCATAAATACTCACATAAAAGTGTCTCATCAAATGTGAGAACACTTTCTGGTCTCACAAATACATTACAATATGCACTACTATCATAGTTTATTTCTGTTTCAAACGAAATTTCAGTCTATATGTTAACAAGTAAAACTTAAAAAATAAAACTTAAAAAGTAAAATAAATAAAAAGTAAAATATAAAAAGTAAAATAAATGTGGTTTTACAAAATACATATTATTTTATTTTATTCATACATAATTAATACCGTTAATAATAAAACTTTATTACTAAATTGAAATAACTCTTAATGATATTGGTCGTTAAAGTTGAAGCTGCGTTCCGAATTTTTTTCTGCGTTCCTACCTTCGAATGACGACGCCCAGTGGTGTATTTTGCTTGATGACTGTAATGGCTGAACTAAATGAAGTAAGATTTTACTAGTATATTCTTAAAGTATTATGGAAATACAAATCATTGTGCGTTTATCTCAATTTATTTAGAATTTCAATAAATTCATTTGACGAAAGTTGCGGTTTCTCACAAAAGTTTAACTTTTCCCCCGTCTGTTTATAAGATTACGATTTTTATTTTAAACTGTGAATATCGAAATCTAAAATGTTAATGTTAATACTGGTTTTATATAATCCGAAACTATGAAAAAACCAACCAAACCTTGACCCTACATTTTTTGCCTGGTGTTTGTGTACACAAATAATAACTCTGAAATGGAAATTTTGAAAATCTGTAATTTTTGGATGTTTATAAACTTTTATATGCTATTGTATTTTCAACAACTTGCTGCATTGGAAAATGAATTTTGCAAAGTTTTTTTAAAATGGAATTTGTAATAAGAAGTTTTAAATTTTTTTAAAATGATTCACCTGTACAACATATGTAATTTAAGTAGAAGTGCTAGGTTTTGAGTCATTTTTTCACTATCTAGAATTTTTAATGTTCAACAAAGTTGTATGGGGGTGGGGTCGATGAGTATTTGACCTCTATCAAATTTGATGACATATTTTCTATTTAATATTTTAATTTGGAATCTACTGATATATTTTTATATTTTTTGGTATATAAATAAAAGTTATGAATTTTCATAATAAAATTTTTTGGCATATAAAATGTAGCTTAATTCCGCATGGAAAGAAAATAGTCTAACAGCAAAGGCAAGGTCAATATCGACACATGGCATTATCTATAGAACATTTTACAATCTTGCATTTTCTTACTATCTATACACCTTATTTTTCTGAACTGATAATATTAGACCAGATTTTCAGCTTAATTTTTATTTTTTAGCATATTTATATTTAAGCGCATAAAAATTTGTACTGTAATTACATTTTATAATTTCGCAGATTTTGCAAGTAAAGATTAAAACGAATTTTAATAGTGAATTTGAATTGTTCAAAATTCCTGAATAAACTTCCTGATCTTATTAGAAAATTACTTTATATGTTTATTCTGGTTATTTGAAATTACGCCTAGTTCCTACTACAATTTCTACCCTAAATTCCCGGGAAATTTAATATTTAAAGTTTGAAAAGCCTTGCTTAAATTAAAATACGTATCGTAATTTTTAAACATATGTAATCCTTTCCAGAAAAAAAAATCCAGCTGTTGTTAATTTTACTTCTGAGAAAACAGAGATTAAAGCCATTATACAAACAACAGTACCATGTTTCGCTTTCAGTGCATTTAGGCGGCAGCATGCTTCTCAAACGCCAAACTTTTTCATTATTCTTTGCCTGTTGCCTTTCCTGAGAAATTAAATATTCTCGGCTATCAACACCAAAACCATCAAGGTGTTTTCTGTTTTAACAATGTTGTGCGATTAACAATGCAGAATTCGTAAGATGAGTTGCAACTTTACATCAGCTTTATGACATGCAACTTTAAAATCAAAAGCAATCAACTAAGTGGAATGAACATGAAGGGCTGTATTTAACAAAGCCCAAAACTCTGTTTTCAAATTTTCGACAAATGGATCCTTTTCCTATGAACCTTTACATATGTAAAAATTTAATAATTAAATGATACTAATTAATACATCTCATAAATTTGAAGGCTTGCTTTTTACAAGTCATCTCATATATTTTTAATTTATTTTTATGCAGAAAATGTGCGTGCGAATTTGAAGACATGCATATAAAAATAACATATCTCTAGAGCAGAGATCCACAAATTGCCAATGGTTTTTTTTCACTCTGATTTTCAGGTAAATTGAAATTTGTATTTCGAAATAAACTATTCATATCTTTACTAGATTCTGATGTGATAAATTTTGTTGAGAATTAATAATTATGAATAGAATCATGACAAAATTTTACTTTCTCAATAACTTGGAATTTTTTATTTTAAACTACAAAATGCAAGCAGCGTCACTGGGGTGATTTAAGACAAGGATTAATTGTAATAATTCACTCAAAAGTCTTAGTCCCCTCTTACGTGGATGCATGTGCGCCCTCTCCAGCTACGCAGACTTAATACTGCCCAAATAGCCGCTTAAAAACTTTATATAACAATCAATTTGGTTAAATTTTAAATTTAATTTTTAAAAGCTGTATTTATGAAGATATTTTATTTTGAAATATAACTCCTTGAATGGAACTTTTGTACCATAATCAGCAATATTTTTTGTTTTTGACAGCAATATTTTTGTTGCAATCTTGCGCGCAAGCAACATACATCAAAATAAAATTTTAATAAATTCATGAATATTATTCAATTTTTATAATTATTTTTATCAGATTCATCTTATTGAAGAAATTATCATATATGCTACTGGCAGTCACTTATTTGCCATAAAATATTTAGGTATTAGTGATGTATAGGAGAATAGGAGCAAAATAAACTGTGAAGCAGGGGAATTTACTCTGTTTTTGGTACTTTTAAAACTCCTGAGATCCCTTAATATTAAAAATGCTTCAAATAAGGTATACATTTAGATTTCGACAGTATGGGCTATGTTGTTCCTGTTGAGACCCAGACCGTCCGATCTACTAGAAAGGTGTGAGGTAACTATTTGAGCTATGTGGCAATTTTAGTGAAAAAGTACAAACTTTAACAAAGTTGGTCGCAGACCCATCATTTTAATATAAAAAATGCTCCAAATAAGGTATACATTTAAATATAGACAGTTTTTGACTATAGGACTTAAAACCACTTTTTCCATTTAAAAGAAGCGGCAAAACTATGGACTTCAGAGTCGACAAAAATTGGATTTCGTTCGATAAAATATCTCTTCGAAAACTTCCATGAGTACCGTTATTTAGCGAACGTTTTATACTGTCCCCAATTGTCCGTTGAAAGCTTTAATGATAGCTGGTATAATTTTGATCGTATGATAGTGAAACATTTTCGTTTGATTATTTCCGCTGTGGAAAATATTTTTACACGTTTTTTCCTATGTTTTTATGAAAGTCACATTTCGCACTTTTTTAATAAAGGTCTTACTTGACTAAAATTTGTATACGATGATAATATACATTAATTAAATATAACCTCATTAATTAAATTAGAACTACGGGGGTTATTGCAATAATTAACAGAAATATTTTTATCTAAAATAGATGTATAATTGACAATTTGCCGTATAATTCGAGTCTTCCATTTCATTCTTAGAATTTTGTTTCCCTGGTACATTTATGCCGTGAATTTAAATTTAGATCTGACCATTCTACGGTTACCCTTTTGTGTGGTCGCATTCGTAGTGATAAATTTAAAAATAAAAAGAGCTTCCTGAGACAAAGTACTTCCTGGGGTGTATGTAATCCCCCTTTTACCTCCTGAAAATAATTATAAGTTTTATATTGGTAGTACCAAACGTACCGTAGGTATTCGTTTACCTGAACGCGTCACGATGTGAAAAAGAATAAACGTGCTATTGCTTTTTCCCAATTTGTTATCAATGATAAATTTACCTATATTTTTGATAAAACTTTTCTGTTAATTAATTGCGATAATCAAGTAATATTTTACTTTTTGAATCCCTGTTCATTTATATTTATCGCATTGTAATTTCTATCCATTCCAAACCTTCTGTCTGATTTGGCGTCCCAATTTTGAATCTCTTATGGTAAAGACGTGCATGAATTTCTAGATGTGTAGTCCACGTTATCCTTGCTTTTAATGTTCC
The DNA here is from genome assembly GCA_951213105.1 of Amaurobius ferox. Classification (NCBI taxonomy): domain Eukaryota; kingdom Metazoa; phylum Arthropoda; class Arachnida; order Araneae; family Amaurobiidae; genus Amaurobius; species Amaurobius ferox. The sequence goes on from OX578145.1 coordinate 30,301,542, forward strand.
TCTAACATGGTTGGCTCGAGTATTTCTAGATTATCGTTATATATGTGTTACACATTTATTTTGTAATTTAATGAATTTAGTTTTTATCGGGTATTTCAACCATTTACATGCAAATTTTGTTTGGTTGTTTTCACGCTGTATATAAAAGGTCATGTATTTCATATTTTATTTGCATTGTTACCGATGAAGGATATTAAGGCGTCTGAAAGCGCTCTGGCCTTATTGTTATTTATTTGAACGAATAAAGTGGTGTAATATTAGAAAGACGTTTTACAGAATATTTAATCTTTACTTTTAGACTCATTTCCAAACATTTTGAGTTTTGGGTTATATCATATCTCAGAAAAACACAATTCATAGTAAAAAATTCCCTGCAAGTGCGACAACCACACCCCAACCCAAAAATGTTGTAAAATTTTAATAATGGTTTACGTCCAGTTCTTGCTGGATCAGAGCTGTACTTTCAGGGTTTAGGGAGCATGCTGAATTGCTGAAGGATCGTAACCATTCTTCAAATTACACGTAGATCTTTTGTTCGTATCCAATTGAAACCGACGGATGCTTCGGTCCACTCGTGCTGACGTCGCTCTGGCCGTATCGGCACCCTTCAAGCGTACCACATTCCCATGTTTCAGCCATCTTCGCTACAACCGGTAAGCCGTGGATGCGAGTAGGTGTCTGTCCACTGAGATTTGACGAATGGGCCAACCTGTCCTTTTGAGTCCGATCACCATATTCATCGTGAAATAGTCTTGCCTTCTGGAATTGCCTCTGTTGGAGGCGACCTGGCAATCTCTACTACTACACGTTTTCACCGAGACAAAAACAAATTGCAAAAGGATTTCCCTGGTAGACCAAGCTGCGCTACTATTGACGATTCTGCAGGACTGATACTTCGAAGCGATAAAAAATGTTGTGAGTCCATAAAGTCTGAAATAAATAAATCCTGAATTTCAGAAGTACGCAGGGAAAATACTTGGTGCACAGCTGCTTGCATACAAATAATTTTGAACACCAGTATATTATAAAATAATCTGATGTGGACAGTACATGATTTACCTTTTTTAATGCAATGAATTTACTTTTTAACGGTGAAAAAATGATGAAAAGATCCACGACACAGTGTTTGTAGGGTTAAATTGTACATCCGGATGACAGCATCTAAAACTATTTCGTACCCAAAAAACTTATATTTTACACAACTCTAAATTAACAATTATCCAAATATAAAACTATTACCCAAAGTATCTTCTCTTATAGTAGATTCTAATTCTTTCCAAGATATTGGATTTTCATCAATTAGTCTTCATTTTTAGTGATTTAGCGTCATTTTTATCAATTTGGTGACATTTTTATCCATTTGGTGACATCAATTTGGCGATATTTTCGTCAAGTTGTCAACATTTAGAAAGCTCGCCAATTTGGCGATATTCCGCCAAATTCGCCGACAAAATTTGTTTATGGAGAAATTGCATTGTTTATGGAGAAATATACTATTCTTATGGTAGATAAACGACTAAAGACGTCAAATTACACAGCTAGTACCCAAAGTTTCTTCTATGAGTGGAACGAGCTGAATCTACGAGAATGATGATTATAAATTTTTCGCATATTACATATGAAAAGTGAACAGATTTCACAATAGTTAATATTTTTTTTTTCAGTTTATGTGATTTTTTGATAAAGTTATTTGAAAAATGTGCAATATCACGAGAACGGTTCGTGCTTGCGTTCTAAAGTTTAAGTAAATCGTTTTCTAATAAAAAAAATTACATAAAAAGTGATTATTTGTGTAACATTGTTGAATGTTTTAATTTTTGGGGATTTTTCAAAATTCATTTTAACATTTAAGACTGTTCTGTGCATTTGTTTCCGTGTAAAACAATAGGCTTCCAGTATTCACTAATTGTGAATTTTGCACCAAATTTTGGTCAGATCGCTTGATTCGTTCGGGATATACCGTCTCTACAGTCTGACTAACACACACGCACACACAAAAACAAGCACACATTTTTTCACAGAAACATCACCTCAAAAACGTCTGATCCGTGTTCAGTGATGCTTAGAACGTGCTCTCTCGTCGAAAACTTGAATTCAGATTTTAGACCCCGTTATAATACTTTCTTTATACATTATACTGTATATATAAGGAAAGTAATTACCTCATGTTATTTATGTAAATATAATGATTTAATTTTATTATAATTATGTAAACTAAGTCATCAAATGCGTAAAATGAAAGTCATGAACAAATACGCTATCAAATTAAAATGCATTACATTTTCGTGTACATGAGCTCATATAAACATTTTAACACCCTTTTTAACCGTTATCTATTACAATCTCAATTTAATTCAATCTCCAGAAAATCATCTTAAACTGTTACTGACAGCATTATCAGTACGGTACATAAATCCCAGTATTAATTTAACAATTTTCCAAAAAGTTATATTAGCTCAGAATTCGTTAATGAAACTCTGCGCAATCAATATTTACATATCTAAAACTGCATGTTTCTAACAAGTAAATGTGTATTCCTTTGAAACAAATTTTAATAATTGTTTACTAAGACTCATTCGTTCGAAATAAAGTTAATTACACATCTAGTAATGTCTCGACAGTGCAGTCTTAGATATTTGTTTTCAGCACATAATTAAAATAATTATTATATTAATGATACTTATGATATGAGTCATTAAAATTATTCTCTATATTTTTAATTATTCAGCAGACTTACAGATTTTATAAAAAAATGCTACAAAGTAAGTGTAATTTTGGTGTAATGAAAATTTGGGTAGTCAGCTCGTAAATTTCCTGATGCATGTATAAATGCTGAATTGTAGAAAATCAATAGCAGAAATAATGGCTTTATCAAAACTGGATTATCAAATCTGGATTAAAATCACTAACTGTTATATCACTGATTAATATATGGTTTTCAAATATCATACAAAACGTTTGTTTATATCAAAAGATATCGTGTTTGCTTTAAAAATGAAACTTCTGAATATATCCGTTGTCGCTTGACAATTTGGGAGCGATATTTAAAAAAATTTAGGCATACATGCAGAGTAATCGCTAATTTTATGCTAATTTTTGGACGAGCGAAACATAGGTGTTATCCATTCTTAATAAAACGAAATCAACATTTTGAATTTCGTGATCCTTTTTACTCCAAAATTACAATAGGTAGGAAGATGGAAAATGTAGATATCAACATGTTTAAAATAAACATTACTCTTGGTTACGATATATATATATATACAGGGGGTGCCACAAAAAATTGAACTCGACTTTTATTCCTTAAATATTGATCTTAGACATATATAATAAATTGCAAAGTTGCGTAAAAAAAGATACAGAATGTTATAAAAGCGATAAAAATGTTCAGGGGATTAAATTTGAAGAAATACAAAATTTAAATTTTTATACGCGCCCCGTACAAAAACATTTCCAATGAGTAAAATGTGCCCAATACTCTATTAAGGTGATGTACAAAATTTCAGCATTTTATAATAAAAAGTCCCAGAGATATGTTTAAATAAATTTAATGAGGGATTAATCACAAATTAAAATGTAAATGTTTACAGCAAGAGTGCAAATGACGCAACGCAAAAATGCATCATAGGCAAATAATATCTTCCTCTTATCTTTAATGGATCTTTGGAATGGATAGAAAACATTTTGAACAAACTAAATCTATGTTGTTGTTGAGACCCAGACTGTCCCGACCTACCAGAAAGGTGTAAGAACTTAATCTATGCGTAAAGTTATTATGTCTACACAGTGGAGATACTTCTGTGCCAACAGATAGCAAAATTATTATTTATGTAATCATTGTTTTCTTTCGTAATTTGTATATGACCCCTGAAACGCGTTCTGCCGACGTCATTTTTTCCCTCTGAGAACCCATGTTGATGCATCGAAAAGTGGTTCAAGTCAACATATTTGTCTTTTCTTATCCCTTGGATTTTTTATGATAAAATGCTGAAATTGTGTACATCACCTTATCAGTGCATGGGGCACATTTAACTCATTGGAAATGTATTTGTATGGGGGCTGTATAGAAATTTAAATTTTGTATTTCTTAAAATTTATTTCCCTTGAAAATTTTAATCAATTTCATAAAATTCTGTACTTTTTTTACGCAACTTTGTAATTTATTATATCTGAAGATCAATATTTAAGGAATAAAAGCCGATGTCAATGTTTTTGCAACGCTCTGTATATGTGTGTGTGTGTCATCCAAATCAAGGCTGATATTTATTGATGTGCAATGATGTGTGTGTTGAAGACCCAGACCTTCCGACTCATCCTGAGGACTTGAGCAACTATTTGGACGGCCGGGAAAGATGATGTGTGTGTGTATTTATTTATCTAATTATAATTGCTATTTAGTTTTATTGTTGATGATAAATTAAATAATTCAATAACCTTGACGTTTTTGAAGTTAAATTTTATATTTCAATAATATTAACGTTTTTAAAGATACATTGAGTTATTCAATAATTTTGATGTTTTATTACACCGAATGTTACATGCTTCTGATTCGGTTTGTTTAATTTCTGAAAAATGTTCTGTTGGTTTTCAAAAAGATGCAACAGTCGTCACCACAACTACGATTGACTATGCTTTGATGACTATGCCCCGAACAATGCTTTGGTTTAATCGAATAGTGTCCAGCTGCCACAACAAAAGACGTGGGTTCGAACCCCACGGCTGCAAGATGATACCGCAAGTGGTTTTCTTAATATCTACAGGGTATAACACTATGTGTGGCATATTTAGAACGTATGCGTTCACATTTTTAAAAAATATGATGTGGTCAGCACATGACTTTCCTTATATAATGCAATGAATTTACTACTTTTACAGTAAAAAAAAATAGATAATTTTTACAGTAGTTATTTATATTCTATCCAAGATATTGAATTGTCGTCAATGAGTGGTCATTTTCCATGTCGCCATCATCAATGAGTCGTCATTGATTCTAGCGTCATTTTTATTCATTTGGCGAGTTTTCCATTAATTTTATCAGCATTTAAAAAGTCGACAAGTTGGCGACATTCCACAATTCGTCGTCAAAATATAGCCAAGTGTTATGGACGAAGAAATGAGTTATTCTTACAGCAGATAAATGACTTCTAGCATCCAAATACAAAAGTAATACTCAATGTATCTTTTTTCATGAATAGAACGAGCTAGATTCACGAGAATGATGTCACCCAATTTATCGAATGGTATTACATATGAAAGTGAACATGTTTCTCAACAGTTAATAGATTTTATTTAATTTATGGGATTTTTTGATAAATTTATTTTAAAAATGTGCAATATATCGAGAACGGTTCATACTAGCGATCTAAAGTTTATGTCAATAGTTTTCTTGGGAAAAATTACATAAGAAATGTCTATTTGAACTTTATTAAATGCATTGATTTTTTGATGACTTTTTCGAAATGTCACTCGTAAATTTAGGGCGTTTTGAACATTCGATTGCGTATAAAAACAATATATTTCTAGTGTTTACGGATTGTGAGTTTTGTACCAAATTTCGTTCGAATCGGTTTATTTGTTCGTCAGTTATCGTCTTCGTAGACTCACTGGCACACACACACACACACACAGACATCACTTCAAAAATGTTCAATTCGTGATCAGGGATGCTTGAAACGTGCTCTCCCTTCGAAAACTGGAATTCGAATTTTCGACCCCGTCCCAATACTTTCCTTTACTATTGTATATAAGGAAAGTATTAAGTTTGATAAGTAATTTACTATTTTCGATAAAAGTACACGTTGGAAAATATACAGGGTGGAAAATATTGTTAAAAACTCTGACTTTAGAGGAAAACCTAATTTGAAATTTCATGAAGTAAATAAGAATTAGCTGTTAAAATATGTAAATGTATATTTAAATAAAGTGTGTGAGGTTATAATAACCATTTTATTATCATTTCTGTTACTTGAATTAAAGTTTGATTGTCATGTTAATTACCAGCCTGTTAGAGGTTTTAGTTTGAAAGGCCAAACGCGAATCTGGGCAGACAGGTTTCCTGCTCTATATGGCGTAGTACAAATATTTAGACGAGGTCCGGATTTATGGAGTGTGTTCCAAAATGTTGTGTACTAAGGAAAGTTCGTGAATAGTTAGAACACTATGCGGCCACTATTATAAACACTAAGAACTAACTGTTATCTCGCACATTTGCCAGGCATTTTGCCATAACGAACCGCCATACATTTTAAGTAGTTCGTTCTTAACTGTAGCTAAGAAAGCATACTGTTCTACCTATTCTTTTAGCAAGCAGAATTGTTTTATAGCGCCCTTGTAAAAATTGCCGTCACCTGACTGGCATACGCCTGCATTTTGCAAGGAAGTTTTGTAAGTTTTTATCTTATTAGTAGCAGTTTGATTGATTGTAATCATGGTTATGCTTGGTATTATATAACTGTTGAATGCTATAATATATCAGGCTTCTAATAGGGCTTTATGTTATCATATATAGGTAATTGTGTTGAGGGGGTTTCTAGCGCTCTCGAAGCAATTGTCATTACTTTACTGGCATATGCCTGCTTTCTTCAAGTACATTCTGTAAGGTCTAATTTTACAAGCATTAGTTTGATTTATTGCAATCATGATTATGCTTGGTATTATGTAAATGCTGAATGTTAAAATATAAAGGATTTCCAATATATAGGGCTATATATCATACTATATAAGGTAATATATAATATAGACAGATGTTTCAGGGGAAGAATTATACAACTTCCTTGAAGCAATTGTCGTCACCTGACTGCCAAATGCCTGGTGTCTTCAAGGAAGTTTGGTAAGATTTCATCTTATAAGCAGAAGTTTGATTTATTGTAATCATTGTTATACTTAGTATTGTGTAACTGGCAAATGTTATAATATATATGACTTCTAATACATATGGGTATATATTATAATATATAGGCAATTGTTTCGAGGGAGCTTATAAAGTAGTCGAACAAATTGTCATCACCTCACTGACATATGTCTGCTTTCTTCAAGGAAGTTTCGTAAACAGTTCGGTTTTATTGTAATCATATAGAGTTTTTTTTGCTTGGTATTATACAACTGTTGAATGTTGCGATATATATATGGAATAAATAACATAAAATGAGAAAATTTTATTATACAGAGATTCACATTCGTATATTAAAATATTTTACATTTTTTTTCACCAGAAATCACAGTTGAAATCCTGTATCTTCTGAAAACTAAAATACCTATAAAAGTTTTATGACAGCGTGTTGGAATACCAAGACCGGTTAAAAAATATTTCGAATCTTCACAGGAGTCTTTCAGTTCTGTAGTATATAGTTTAGTATCAAATGTGTCTGTAGATACTTTGCGACTTAAAACGATTTCCCTTATAAAAGAATGACTTCAAGCTCAATGTCAGCAACATTCTTTTAGTACCCTGCAGATTTCACCGAAGAAATTTGTACAAATATATAACACTTATTTATGTACGGCCATCCACTCCAAATCTAAAAAGATAAAATATTTATATATGGAATATGTTTTAGTATAAATGTGTACAGTATGCAGTAAAAATTGATTATAGCGATAAATCAAAATTCTTTATATACTAAATTGATTTTAACCCTTATGTCAATGATAAAAACATTTTATCACTTGTTCACTAACCGAAATACCTGAGTATCCATTGAGAATAGTGTGTACAGTATGCAGTCAAAACTGATCGTAACGATAAATCAAAATTATTTATAGAATAATTTGATTTTAATCACTATGTCAATGATCAAAACATTTTCTTACTTGTTGATTGATCAGCGTACCCGAGTACCCATTGGGAATACTGTGCACAGTATGCAGTCAAAACTAATTATAATGATAAATCAAAATTCTTTAGCGAGAAAATTGATTTTAACCCTTATGTCAATGATAAACATTTTCCAGCCTGTTCATTGGCCGGGGTACCCGAGTACCCATTCGGTATACTGTGTACAGTATGCAGCCAAAACTGATCATAACGATAAATCAAAATTATGCCAGTGATCAGAATTTCCCCGCTTGTTCATTGACCGGGGTACCCTGGTACCCAGTGAGAATTGGAATGTAACTGTCCCTTCTTCTCGTAACAACGGTACAACTTATGTCATGTGTCAGTCGGCAGTTCACTTTCGAAATATGTTTCCAATTATTCTAATAGGAACTGCACCCAGGTACCGAGCTATTGGTTAAAGGTATAAAAAAGTTTAATGTACGAAAATTAGATAATATGTTTTATAAAAATTTTGGACAACTACACTAATCAGTCAGTTATCGTGCAAATAATGAATCCAAACGATTTCGATATATTTCTATTAGAAAATGCACAGAGGTATCATTGGTAAAAGGTATAAAAATGTTTGATGAGCAAAAATAAAAGAATAATTATGAAACATTTTGAAAGCTACACAAATCAGTCGATCATTGGGAAATAATTAGGATTTAAAACGATTTTTATGTATTTCAATTAGAACCAAAAATTTTTCATATTAAAAATGTATTGATGAATGAAAGACATATATTTCCTGAATAGTTCGTGAAAATCAAATCTGGAGTCACTTTACTCCACCTCTTCCTTCTTTCAAAATGTTTTCTGGGCAAATTCACGCTTTTTGTACATGCTTATACTTTGAGTTAAAATATTTTTAATAAAAGTATTCTAAAACACGTAATGAGGTATATTATGTGTCTGTGTTTTTATGCTGTTTCAAATACCATCGGTACAATTAAGAAACTCCCAGTTAGGGATAGCCCAGTGATTAAAGCTAAGGAATCACATTGAGATCTTATCCAAGACGCCGCATGAAAACGCCGTGCAACCGTGCCTATGCGGAATATGGGTATGATAATTATGTAGGTCAGATAGTACTTTTGAGAGGTGATGGGTCAAGGAAGGAGAGTACGGTTCATGTTGCTGTCACCTATATCTTTCGGTCTAAAATTGGTTTAAATGCGCAATATGACAAGATATCTTTGTTATAACTGAGCAATGTGTTTTAACGACAAAATATATTACACTTTAGCCGCTTCTACAGGCGAATAACTTAATTATTAAGTACCTAGACTTGAAAAACATTTAAAATATTGGCTTATTATAGAAAAAGTTCTAAAATTTTTACATAAAGGAAATATATAACATAAGAAAATAGTTTCTGAATGAAACTTTACAGACATCAAAAAAGTACAGCTTCATATATCGACAAAAATCATATGCATTATTTAAAACTGTTTTATCAGTTGCCTACATAATAAACATAATTTCCATAATTCGAATTCATTAGCATCGGTTGACTGAATTATATAATATGGATTAACCATACATACTATTTGAATCGCAAACACATGCAATGTTATTGTGTGAAGCATTGTCCAATTACAGAATAATGCTGCTTACATCATAGATTGTGCGCGAATGCTACATAACATTTGATCAAACAGAATAACCTTAATTAGAACTAATTAAAGTCAATGCTTGTTCGGGTTAGGAGAATGCTATTAAACTATATTGATCTGACATTCGGTTGGTGTTTTATAAGATATCTAACTTCCTTAGCTCGTTCCTTTGTAACAGTGTGGTAAGGATGGCTGCAAATCCTTGAGAATAAATATATACTTGTAGTTGATAGTTTTGTGTTGATAATAATATATTAAAGTATTCAAATGGTTTGTATTTGATAATACAATAATTTGATAATATATTTGATTTGGTTAAAGTATTTGAATTTTGTGGCAGAAATTATTTTATTGGCGTTTTGAGACCAAAACCAAATACGCATGACTTATAAGAAAAGCGAAGAAATCACAACAATTTCATTGATTACGTTAGAGCTGATATTTTGTGTTTTTAACACTTTCCAACACAGTTGTAAAGTGTTTGACTTTTTTCATTCCGTCTGTGCGTTCGCATGATAACTGCCGTAAAAAAACTGAAATGGAATTTTAATTTGTTGTTGAGACGATCTGTGAGACATATGGGAATGTAAAAGAATAACATCACCTAATTAGTTTTGGATTTAACTTGGGATGAAATAATGAAATACATTGAACCCTATGAAACTTAATTTTTCAAACATTTTTTAAGAGGAGTTAAAATTCACAAATTATTTTGAAAATTTTAGGAGATATTCAAATTCAAACGTAAAATGATTAAAAAAAATCATCAAAATAAGTTAAATACTTTTTTAACTAAAAATTGAAATAATAATTATACCCATATTATATGAAGAATTCATGTAACTCACTGCAAAATAAAATATTGCGAATTTTTTTTCGCTTAGTGAAAATCGAGAATTTTAAGGTATGTTTATATTTATATTTAGTATTGCATCGACCTAAAACCCCTTTACTTTTTAATATTAATCTGTGTATCTAAATTCTGTGCTCAGACAATTACAATATTTTTTATTTTAAATAATCACTAAAGTTTGATTATTTCTGCAGAGAAGCCTAATTTTAACATATGTAGAATGTAAGTAGATCAAGTGATTGATTGTAAGATGAGTTGTACAAGAATTTCGGAATATTTTAATGCAAAATTATTTAGCTCTGGAGTCTGGAATAAATGAAATATTCATTGATTTCACATAGAGAAGCAAACGATTTTATAGCATTGTCTGTTTGGAGGAAGTTTGAAGTTTCCAAGTAAAATAAATTAATTTAGTACTGTGATAATTTTTTAAATATTACCTCTGAATGTATTTCATTTTATATATGTTTAAATGAAATTGTACTTCAGTTGGAAAGTGTTTCATAATCATACTTTAAGCATGATTATTCTTTTTTCTTTTTTTAATAAATTTATAAATAGTATCAGAATAAAACTGTAATGATATAAACAAATCATATAAGATAATTAAATAGTATAATAATAAGCGAATAATATAGGGTTAGGAAATAAAATAATAAACAAATAATATGATAAGTAAATAATATAATAAGCAAACAATATAAGGTAAATAATGCCAGCGGCGTTACTAATTTTGCAAAATCACGATGTACAAATTAAAAATATATTCCTTTTCGATGCACTTTACGAAAAAACATTTGTAGATTTACATTATCTCTTATGTCGATCGGCCTGTTTCAAAATCTCCTTTTATTCCAAAGCATAATCAATTGAAGCAAAATGTATCCTGGCAGAAAACATTTCTTTGCAATATTAAGTAGATGTAACTTACTTATATACTTTAACCTCTGTTATGTTCTTTTTTCCAAATTCATACAAAATTTAACAAAGTCAAGTATTTTTATAGGTTCTATTCAATAATGATTTAGTTTAACGCGAATATTTCATATTCTTACTGCGCATTTACAACGAAAATATTTTCTACCTAAACGCCAGAATATGAGGGAAGCCACTGTACTAGTAATCTACAGCCTGCTGTATGTTTACTTTTTTTTGTTTTGCTTTTTGCATTTAATAGATTCTTGATTCTATGATAAGATCCTTATTCCTTTGATTATTTTTGTTCACATTCAAATTCCCTTTCAAGCTATCTGTAATATGCAAATAAGTAAAAATAACTTTGGTAAAATATAGGAAACTTAACGTAATTTAGCACACATTCAGAAATAAGACAGAAATATGTGTATATCTTTAATATAGGCTTAAAGATTTAGTTTTTATACAATTAAAATTAATTCTCATAATTTGCTTTTCTAGGAAAAAATATCTATAATTTGTTGCGATAATTTATTATTAAAGATAATTTAGATTATAAAATAACACTTTATAGAAATATGTTTATACAAAATATTCAAAAATTTAAGAAATTGAAAGGAAAAATATTGAAACAACCCATACAATTTCTTACACTGATAATTCTTGAGCATGTTGCCATCCTTGTAAACAATCCGCTGTGGCTGTAATTGTATGTGGGTTAGAGGACGGCGGAGTTAAAAGAGGTTGTGCCTCTCTCACACTGACGCCCCTTTCATTTTGTGGCGTTCTACTGTTTAGGTGGTATTGTCCTTCACAGGATTCGTGGCTATTAGCAGAAGAAAGACTTTGCTGATATTGGTGTTTAGCTTTACTAGGCTGTACAAGGTCAAGTGTCTGGCTGCCATCAAAATCTGGTCCTGAACAGTATTGGTTCAGCACCATTGACGATGATAAATCTTTAACCAAGAAAGGTTTCTCTCCTGATTGCTGTCCTTCTTCATCATCACTGCGTCTTTCCTGAATTAAAAAAACATCAGTTAACATACACGGATAAGAAAACCATTTTGCATGTAAGGCTATTTTTCAAATAAAAGTTACAATAATGACCCTAGTTTGCCATCTTTGTTTATTAAGAACCTTCCCTTGTCACCCATTTTGATCGAGCTGGATTCTTTTTGGCCTAGGCCAAGAATTTTGAGCGAGAAAGTCAGGAATAAAGTTAATTGATGTATATTGGATAGATGTAAAGCATGTAGGATATTGCCTGGATATTTTTTTAATTGCCAAACACTTGAACATATATCATTTTACCATTTTACAGGCAGAATTATGAACTATTTTACCGTAATAGGACGTTGCTTCAGTTCACCATAAGAGCGGAATACACTACGCCTTTATGACACCACAATACGATATTGCCCCCCGCTAAGACCCACAACCAGATATTGCTTGAATTGTATATTATATTACTTACTTAGTTCAATACTTGTACATAATCTGTTTTTATATTACAATTTTTAAATCCTTCCCTGATTTTACATATTTATTTAATGAGCATATGGTCCATTTTGTAATAAAGATCCGCTCTAGCTAGAGTAACGAACAAAGAATAAAATGCACAAAAATAAAACATTAGCCAAAATTTATTAGATTCACTCTTTAAGAAACATGGACGATTTATTAAATAATAAATGCAAAAATAATTAATATTATACTAATAAAATGGAGCATTTTCAAGCAGGCAACTTCAAAACTATAATAGATCTCAAATCGCAAATAAAACTATACATTGGTGAGTTTAGAACTTTTTATTTGCTCTTTAACATGGCATTGCCAATACCTGCACTAAAATGAAGTAAACGTACTGTGTGATACAATTTCAGAGCCCCTATAGAAACAGAAAACTTCACTCCTATCACGGAGCATGAAGCTTATTATATATGGGAAACAACATCAGCTCATGAATGCTGCTATCTGCAATGGGTGCGCGATCCTCATTTCACGTATATAAATTTCATAAAATAATTACATAATTAAATCAGACAATTGGTCGTGCAATTGACTCATTAAAATTCACTATTACTATTTCATACTAAATATAGGAAATAGGCAGTTCACACAAACATTGTGTGAATTAAACCTCGACCAACAACTCGCTTCACTTTCCTCTTTATCCTGCACAACTAGGGGGATTGTGTTAAATTTCATGCTAGGACATTGGAATGTCTAAAAATTAACTTCAGTGTTTCATTTGCATTACAAATATTCTTTTTAACGGACAAATACAATTTATTTTGGTTAACCATCCTGGATTTTATAACAATGTATACTTTACAGATTTTTCACCAATCTTAAGAAAGTATGAACGTGTATACTACTTAAAAAACGCAAATATTTTTATCAATACATAATTAAATATTCTTAAACATCATGAACAGTCTTCATTCCAATAGATATCCATTTAAAATTAATTAAATATATTATCTCCCCGGATGTAACACTGTAATTATGTATTATGACTCATAAAATATAGCACTGACGTTTGTACACATCATTTCATAGAAATTCTACTTACTTGGTAAAAACTTTTTTGCAATTTCTTTTCCAAATTGTCTTTTTCTCTCTGATAGTAAATCCCAGCAAAGATCAAAACATTCAAGATCAGTAGAGCACATCCGACTGCAATTGTCACAACCAGAGCTGTTGAGTACACTCGTTCTCCACCTACTCCATGTGTAGAATTACCTTTGTCCAATCTTGTTATTAACTCGGTTTCTTTTGCATCAAATTTCAGAGTTGCATTGCTTTCACTCTTCGTATCATTCTGACGTTCGCCATTTGCAGTGTCTTCATTTGGATTAGCAGATACAGCAGGCAATGGAATACCTTTTCCAATTAAGGCAGGGTTATTTCGAACCATGCCATCATATGTACGGGCATTGTCATGGTCTTGGAGTTTGTGGTGCTCAACAGAAACATTTGAATCTCCCGAACTGTGAAGACGAGGAATGAGGTTTAACCAGTAGGATAGTCTGTGGGCGTGGTAATGGTCGCGAACACGTGGTTTCATAGCTAGGAGAGACAAAATGCATTTTTAACAAACAACTTTTCATAAGTTACTAAAATAAATTTGAAAACAAAAATATAAATTAACACATGCTTATATATGAATATTACCACAATAACACTCATCGTTTGTACATTTTTACTTTCCCTATATACATAGTACAGAGTGATTATAATTAAAGTTCCCGGTTTGAAAATAGTCTCAAATGAAAAGCACTGGTCAGAATGATTTGAAATTTTGTGTGAACACTCGTAGAGCAATGGAATTTTGTTTGGTGAAGAAAGTAGACAGTAGTTCAAAAAATAGCCACTAGGAGAAAAATTGGCACTTTACTACACTGGAATGCAATACAAAAGTAATAAACGTTGACTTACTCATTGGCTAATGACTTAAATGTTCAATATGCTGTCCTTCGAATACTGAATTAAAAGTCGATCTTTCATCATAATATGCATGCAAGTTGTAGAATCTGGGCAACCAAAAATCCACAGGAACTACGCCAGGTGTCTCTTCATTCCCCCAAAGTCACTGTGTGGTGCGGATTTACAGAAGCGTTTATTATCGGGCCTTTCTTTTTTGAGGAAGTTGGTCCTCATGGCCCTGCAGCTGTTCTGTCAATGGCCATCGATATGAACATCTTTTGAAAAGTCACGTTATACCCACACTGCAAGAGCATTAGTGTATCGATAACACTATTTTCATGCAGTATGGGGCTCCACCATATATCTCAAAACCAGTGAAGCGGCTACTTCGGAGTCCTTTTGGAGATGCCAGAATCAACAGCCGCCATATTCCTGAAAGATGTCCAGCACGTTCCCCTGACCTTAATCCATGTGGTTTTTAGCTTTGGGGACATCTGAAGAATGTGGTGTTTAATGGACACATTACCAATTTAGCGGAACTTAAAGCTAACATCACGTATCACATCCACAACATCTCTACAGAAACACACAATCTGTTGTTGAACACGCTATTTTGCGCATTCAGCTTGTTTCAGAATGCGAAGGATAGCATATTGAACATTTATTACGTCAGTAGCCAATGAGTAAGCCAACGTTTATTACTTTTGTATTACATTCTAGTGTAGTAAAGTGTCAATTATTATCTTAGCGGCGACTTTTTGAACTACTGTTTTTTTCTTCACCAAACAAAATTCCATTGCTCCACGAATGTTCACGCAAAATTTCAAATCATTCTGACCAGTGCTTTTTATTTGAGACCATTTTCAAACCGGGAACTTTAATTATAATCACCCTGTATATAATGAGGACAGTATTGTGACGGGATCAAAAATTATAATTCGAGTTTTCGCCGGAAGAGCAAGTTTGAAGCATCTCTGAACTCGAATCAGTCGTTTTTAGAGTATTGCCTATGCGTGTCTGCGTGTGTCCGTAATCCTGAAGACGATTTCTCACGAAAGAATGGGGCGTTTTGAACTAAATTTGGTACAAAAACAACACAATCAGTGAATACTTATTGATTACAAACTTATTGATTACAAACGCATTCGAATGTTTGGAAAGCTCCCAAATTTTTGAATGAAATTTTGGAAAAATCATCAAAAAATCAGAACATTTAATAATGCTACGTAAATAATTATTTCGCATTTAATGTTTCATTAGAAAACGATTGACGTACATTTTAGAGCGATAACATTATCTACATATTGAACTTTTCATATAAATATATAAAAATGGCTCAAAATTAAAAAAAAATATTAACTATTGTAAAATGTGTTCTCTTTTCATACGTTATATTAAGCGATATACTTATTAAGATACTTCTGTTGAATCTAGTTTTTTCCATTCACGAGAGAAGATAATTGGTGTAATAGTTTTGTATTTTGTCGACTAACAATTCGCCAACAAATATTTATATATAAGAAATGCTCTTCTCTTCGTTTGTCTGTAAAGCTTGACAATAAATTTGGCAAACTTAGCGACTAATTTCACGAAATATTGCCTATATGACGATATTTCGCTCAAAATTTACAAAAATATCGTTAAAATTGCAAAAATGAAGTTAAGTTAACGAAAATGACGGAAAATTGAAGAAGTAAATATAAAAAATATTTTAATATATTGACTATTGCTTTATGCATATCAAATCAATATTGATAATTTTTAATTTAGTTTTACGCGAAATATAAGTTACTTGGATACACCGAAATAGTTTTACTTGTCTTCCGAAAAGGCGCCAAATATAAAAATGTTCAAATGTGCCGTTGATCATATACATCATTTTGAAAAAAGAGACATCATGTGAAATAAAGTAAATTCGTTGAATTATGTAGGGAAAGTAATAGGCTGCACACATCAGATTTTTTGCATTGTGTTCTATATTTAGTTTTGTTCTTTACACAAAATCACTTTCACGCATATATTTTACAATTTCAATATTCTTTTTAAAATCATTATTTCAACTCCATTCAAACCTCTTCCACAGTGTGTTCATAACCTATAAGAATAAAACTACCACACACTTTCTTTACAAAAGATTCAATATAAAAAACCATAACCGGTTCTGAATACCAAGTGAAACATGGTTCCCTTCAAGATCGGAAATTAAATGTGAGGATTCAATAACTACCAGTACAATTCTTTGGAAGTGAGGGACATTTTCCGCCTATGATTCTTGGAAAAAAGATTACTGTCGGAAAATATATATATCTTTTCCTGAATATATTCACTTGGATATTTCATATAAACTAGTACTTCAAAAGAGATTTATGTGATTGAAACTCTCAAAAAATGACCACAGAACTTCCATTTTTCAGAATATTTGACACACAATATCCTGTATATATTACATATTTTCTGGTTCTTGTGATTTCTTTTGTGCTATTTCTTTGGGGGTGACAAAAGTTAGGAATATACGCAAATACTGTATATCTATTTTCAATTTTTATATTTTAAAAATGTGTTGAGAAATCAAATCAAAGTAATGACTATAAACAATTTTATCAATTTTGAGTAAGCATTTGTTCACAGGGTGCCCAGAAAATGACGACATTTTTCATTTGAATCTGTTGGCAACGCTAAATATTGAGATTATTCACTAATCTCTACGCGCATGCGCTCCAAGTATTTTTTTTCTCATTCATATTGCAATTGATGCCAGAAATTGAGGCAAGCGATGGATATCAAGTGAGAAAAAATATGGAGAATACATTGGAAAATATAAAACTCCTTCAAGTATATCATAATGTAAACTTTGCTAAAGAACAGATTTTAAGATGTACATTTGATTTGTCTGGCATAATAAATACATTTAATAGTATTAATACTTTTTAGTATTAATACTTTTTAAATACCCAGTTAACGGTTGAAAGTACTTACTTATACTTAAGTATTTTTGGTGAACAGGTTCATATGCTGGCCAAATAATTTTCTCATACCGTCCACGCAGATTTTCACTTTGATTTTCCTCTGAAGAAGCTATATTAGGATTTCTGAAAGCATTTGAATAAAAATATATTTAATTACTAAATTATATATATATATATATATATATATATATATATATATATGTATGTATATATAAAGTTACAAAATTAAACAAATTATATTTAAATGTTTGTTTTTTTCAATGATTGTGGATAATTTCATCAGATGCAATACAAATATAATTATCTATCTGTACCTTCTTTAGCGGAAAATCGAATCTTCGGCAAGTCGCTAAATTCAGTACATAGGTAGCTGAACATTTCTGACAACAGATGTTGTAGAGTTTTGTTTTTGTTATTCGAATTAGTTTAAAGTTATAAATATAAAAAATGAAATTTCTGCCATATATAATTTTAATTTATCGTACAGACAATACTATTCGAATGTTAGTCTGTTTTTCTCAGGTGTTCTGGAAATATATTTCAAATTTTTGGTCTAGATATTGAGTGCCATAAAATTTGGGACTTTCCCACTTCGTGAATTTTAAAGTAAATTTACAAAATTCGGAATATAAGATTAGTTTGATATTTTAAGTGTTTCCGAAAATGTTATATAAATTGAAATTAAATTTTTGAAAATTGCTTATAAAAAGGCATTTTTATTTCTTAGGATATAGAAAGTGTTTTCTTTCCTTGAAGTTTATTTTGATAATTGTAATTATATTATAAGGTACTGTCGCCTATTGTTTTGCATATTTCTGTTTTTGGATGTATTTTTAACTTAATTTTTCACACATATGCTAGCTTTTCTACATAAATCTGTAGTTTAGATTTAGGTGAATTTAGGCACTAAAACTCGCCCGCTTTGGAAACAGTCGTATCCAGAAAAAGGAGTCTGCCTAACTCGGAATTACATTGTTTTAGGGCGTATTTCGCCAACTGCAAGTCTGTACCCTGATTGTATAAGTAACATGAATAGTTTTACACGATTGCTAAGCCTTAAAAAATTCTCCAACTGCCCCTGCAACTCTTTCGGCGATGTTGACCATTTTACCTTTTCCTGCCCCTTCACTTCAAAATTTCATCTCGTCCGCCCTCCAGACAATCTCCGGGCGACCTGGCTCTCTGGTGTTAGAACCAACCCAATACTTATAAATAAATTGAAAAACTGTTTTCTAATTGCTCGTGAAATCTCTAACCAAGTTTCGTGACATTTTGTGCGCCCTCTGCTCTCAACTTTTGCGGTCAATGTCATCTTCCTGTTCCAGGGGTGGGTACCTTTGTGGTCATTTTTGTATTTGTTTTTATAGTTATTGTGTTTATTACCTTTAGACTATATAAATTTTTATTTTCTTTTGTAGCTACTTAATCTTGGTAGCTCCCGGCCCTTTAGACCATTAGGCCTGTACACTTGAATTGTAGATAAATTACTCCTGTACTTCGGGCTCCCCCCCCCCTTCCCCCCCCCCGCTCTCCACAAAATACCTTTTGTTATGTATGGTTATGTTGCCATGTCTGTCTCGTCCTTATATGTTTTTATGTTATTCTATGTTAGTGGATGTTATTTGATGTTGTTATGTCGCTGCTCCATTTGTAACCCCTGCGATGTGAGTCTTCAATGTAAAACTTAATGTAAAATTTGAATTTGTTTTAATAAACTTCTGGTATACTATGGGCAGCTCGTGGGTGTCTTTGGAGGGCGGTTTCCGCTATCTCCTTTCCCGGCCACACATCTTGCTACCGCAAACCCTTGGGTTGGTCGTGTGGTCTGGGTCTTCAACGTTCCTTCAACGATTGCTAAGCCGTTGCTTGCACAGCTTCCCAAAGGCTCTTATTTTGAGTATATCGTATTTTTTTTCTTAAGTAATTACTAAAAATAGTGGGAAGCTATTGAGTTTTATTTTTTCAGATTTGTTTGAAAATAATTTCGAAAAAATCGAGAACATGGATTATTATAATATTTTATGCTTCTTAGAAAATTAAATTCTGATTTATTTAATCAGTAAGATGCAGAATTCATTGAGAAGTTGTACATTCTTTACATTCAACAGTTCAACAGCGATATATATTAGTTATATAGTACGAGTATAAAATTAAGTACAACAGAAATTTTAGCTCTACCCATATTTAGCAAAACTTGTCCACTGCATCATGACAATTTCGGCAAGGGTCACCTCTGCCTTCGAGTAATTAGTTGCAAAGTGTGCCAATGACGTCACCAGAGGAGCTCCAAAGACATAAGGTAGATCTTCACCATTGATGCATCCTAATCTCGAAGAATAATCTCCAAATTCCGTTTGGTATCCAAAAACGTAAAAGTAAGATTTTTTTTCGTTGGAACCCTGTGACTGTGGATATGGGTAGTTGTACTCTCTTGGGATGCCTCCACTGTGAAAAGATCCTGCTCTGATTATAGGTGCAACCACCATGGCGTCCCCAAGAGCGTCCAGTGTGCCGTCGAATATGTCTTGTGTATGTAGGAATGGTCTAGACCAATCCATGTACTCGTTAACAATTGTTAGAAATATCTAAAACAGAAAAATATTATATTTAATAAATATAAAAATTATTAGTATCAGACATTTCTAACAACATTAGATAATATTGTAAAGAATCAAAGTATGATTGTAAACCTTGAAAAGATTCTTGTTAACTCACCTGGGATTTAGCCAGCCGACGCTTTCTCAATTCAGATACTAGGATTGAATTCCAAGACCCTATCGTGAAACTGGACTCAAAATTCTGCTCACTGTACGGTGTAATATTGACGTGCAGCCTGGCAATATTATTGACTACTTCCTGCTGCTTTTATCTTATGTAATCATCTTGATACTAATTTATTCAGGTTACTATCCTAAGTGGTCTTTGGCTTCCCGATTTGAAATCTGCTTCCTCTATGCTAATATCCAATGAATATATATTAGCCCTACTAAGGCAAATTTCTGACAACCAACAATATTTACCTAACCTGGAAGGATTAATTTGCCTATGTATTATTGTGAAGAACATTGCTGCCCTAGCTGAGACTCGAAATAGCTAACCGATGCTCTTCCATTTGAGTTACTGGGGCAAAATTACAGGCTCTTATCAACGAATTGGACTCTTCAACCTCTAATGGATTTCTTTTGGATACCTAATACATGAAGTGTAGTAATAGGACCTAAAAGTTTTCAAATCCAATGGGAGGAGAGATTCCATTTGAAGTGCTAATTTAACTACATTAAATCGCATACAATATTTGATGTTTGATAAACCAATTTAATGCTGAATAGCCAACAGTGTACAAGAATTGAAATTAAGGAAAAAGTCCATGAGTGGACACGCTAGAACTATGTATAATAATGTGATTGGAAAGATCGAATAAAAGTGATTGCAACGTTCCTAGCAGATAATTTAAAATGTTAGGAAAACGATCTCGACAAAGCAACAAATAGACGAAAAAACTAATTATAGAGTACCAATAAACCTGTCTGTAACGACATTTTCAGCAGACCCGGCTACTAGTACATATATGTATAATGAACTTGTCTATAGCAATGAACTGTCTACATATCTCTGTCCCTAGAATATCGTTATAGAAAGGTATCGTTGTAGTAGAAATCGACACCAGAAACGAACGAACGCGTATGCAAAAGGTAATAAATTATTGTTAAAAAGTGTGGGACAGCCTAAGAATAATTGGACCACGAATTTTTAAAGGCATGCACTTGCATAGTTGAATTTTCGCAAGAGAGCGTCTCTTTTTCAAATTTCGATTAAATTTATGAGTTTCTATTTTTATGCACTTCTGTAGTAAAAAATTCCATTCCATGTGGTTAATTATGTAATTGGTCAAAACGATGGGAGTAGGAGGGTGGTCGTGTGCGCCACTCTGTTTGAAAGACCTCGTGACGCGCTTCGTGGGTTAGTGAGTGCCTGCAAACCAGGGTTCAGTCCAAATGGGTGTATTACGCCTACGTAACAGGCGACACGAAAGATATCAGGGTCTTCACTAAGTGCTCCACGAAAATTAGGCAGTGGTCATACAGCACCAACGAGTCAAGGGTGAAGCCCTCCGACTGGCGAAGCAAGTTATTGGGGTTGACGAGCGTAGCACGAACTGTGGCGGAATCCCTAGTTAAAATTTAAAATAAATTGCCATAATATGTTTTAATAATGATTCTAAACATGGAATACATAATAAATAGTTTAAATTTATGTATTCGAATCATGCGTAATATATCGTAAAAAATATAAATAGTTTATATAAGTAGTTCTTAAAACGATTGGATTTAAAAACTTAATTTTATAAATTTTATGTAATTCCAAATTGATTTCATAAATGTTATGTAACTTTCAAATTCCTTGTCAGACAACATGTATATACAACAAGTATAAGAAAATCTAGTTTGTAATGTTCCATTACTTCAAATTTTAATTAAAATATTTACATAATAGTTATGCCACTCAATTTTACACTATTTAAACGGTTTTAGCTTATTCAAATTTATATTAATTTTTTTTCGGAAATTTTGTTTCCCCAAACACGTTATAAAACGATTCATAACGTTAAATATAAAGTAAATAAAACTTGAATTACAAAATAAAAAATAACGTTAAACATAATGTAAACATAGCGTTAAACATAAAGTAAACTTGACGTTAACAAAGTAAACTTAAATTGCATTTTAAATTTTTTATTACCTCTTGCAGATGATATGTAAACACATTTCGCACTAGTGTTCTTAGCACTCTATCTCTCCTTTCACTATCAATTCCAAACTTCTCTTCTATTGCAGAAAACTGGAAATACGACTCAACTTTCGTGCAGCCAAACATCAAATCATACTGTGTAAACAAGACAGCATTCTTCTCCATGATTTCTGATGGATCAGCTGGCAGGACTATACCATCTATAGTAGGTCCAAAGGCTGAAATGTATTCCGGAGCCGATATATTAATGTTCATGATGTCCTGGAGGTCCCTTTTCCTAAGACATTCAACAAGAGCTGTATTATGCTGTGCAGGACAGTCTAGTATTTTAGCAACTTCGAGTGTGTGCGTTATGGCATCATGTGCAATGGCCCAAGGACTTAGAGCAGATCCACTTTGCATGATTGCTCGGTGAAACAGGCCTGGAAAAGAAACGTAAGCATGTTAGAAACTGAAGAAAAACTTATATTGAAGATATGTGTAGAATAATAAAACATCCGGGTTCAATGTTTTCATGACAGCGTATTTAACATCTCAAGGTTACAGTTGACGGCATTACGATACAGTAAGAACTTTTAAAACGTATGATAAATATAAATAGAAAAATTATTATGATTTTTTTCTCATTTTTTCCCAAAATAAATGTTTCAGTTTATAATGGTCAAAAAATCTCTAGAATTTTTTTCACTCCATGCAACTTCAAAAGTCACAAAGCATCCAAATTTGTCTCTATATCTTAGGCGCAAAGTATTACGTCAGTCAAACATTGTCAAAAATCACATCTCATTACGTCACATCACATTTGGTGCTGCAATAGCACTTGCCAATAATTTAAATGTTGCAAAAAATCCAAATGCGTCTCTACTTTTTAAGATCAAATTATTATGTCAGATATCATCATATATCATCATATATCTTGTAACGCTACATCACATGATATCAATAGCGTTTGTTATAGTCCGAATTTTTAAATTTAAGGGTAGTATATTTATGGGAAGTATATTTTATGCTTACATATGCTATACATGGGTAGTAAGCCAAATAATTATGTGTAGTATGCCATGCTACTATTTATATGTAGCTTGTCTTATGCTTTCGTTAATGTTAAAATACTTTAAAATGAAAACTGTATACTAAATTTATTCTTTTGGTCAAAATGCTCCGTGTTTCGTGTTCCAAACAAAAATGTAAATTTCGAGTTCTATTCTTTATATCATGTTTTACAGATATGAGCCTTTAACAGAAATATTAAGTTGAAAAATTTATATTTTCCGTACACTTTCAGAGGCCATGTCGCGAATTATATCGTTAACGTCGCGAAATATTATATTTTGAAATGCATTTGGGTATTTTATACAAAATGAAAGTAACATGTAAAATGTTCATAATAAATCACATCATAAAAATAATTTTTACATTTGTGATCTGCTGTAGATAGATGAAACGTAATATATATATATACATCTTATTATTTTAACTCTAGCTTTTATGTTGTGTCCCTGATCATAGATATATTTTGCAATCCAGTTCGTCCACACATATTCTTGTTTGTTAAAACAAGAGAAAGACAGAATGTTAATTTGAACGGAACAGACAGATATGACCATAAAAGCAATAAAGAGAATGAAGGAGGGAGAGGGTAGGTGAAAATGCAATCAATACAATCAATAAACTTAATAAGAACGCCTATGTCACGTACTTTACACTGACAAGAATTTATCAAATATAATTGAATTTTCTGCTATACCAGCCGTCTGTGTAATGTATTGTGATCTTAGATTATTGTTAAAAATAAATAAGGATAAACTTGCATGGTTTTGTATAAAGCATGTAGTATTGATAAATTTATACAGACAGTGCGGCACAAAATCTTAGACATGGAAGTAATTTTCCAATAAACTCGAAAGGAATTTGTTGAATCGTTTACGTAAGATGTAATATAGGATTATAAGAACATATATAATATTTTATTTACAAAAATAAAAATTTCAAAACGAAAATTACGAGAAACTGAAATTTTGCTGTCACAAAAATATAGGCACAGATCAAATTTTATGTAAAATTTGATTGTAAAGTAAGCACACGTGATTCGTCGAATGTGAAGGCCCCCTTGACCTATAATTAAACCCAGCTATCATTTTCAAATGGAAGCAACATGCCAAAGTAATCTTTGTTTTTGAGGAGAAAGCAAAAATATAGGAAATTAAAGCGAAAATGATACCTATTTCTGAAATTGCAACTGTTTTACATCGATCAAAATGATGTATTTATTAAGTGAGGGTATTAATGAGGTATTTATTACATGGCAACGAATATGTGCTAACATTTCGCTCTGGGGGCAACGAGGGTTCAGTTTACGCAATGCCAAATGAATTCGGATTCTAACCTTAAATCAAATTCTGTCTGTGCGCCAAATAAATAAAATCAAATAGAAATGAAAATATTGAAAGATACTTTTCAGGGACGTACTGCTGGGCATGCTTTTCAGGGATGTACTGCTCGGGTTGATGGCATGTGAAAAGATGATTTGTCAAAGGATTGCTTGTCCACCTTTCTTGATATATGGTCATAAACAAGCGAGGATAAATTAGGCTCACATGTCTTATCGCGATGAATGACTACGATCAATTTTCATTAAAAAGATAATGGAATCACGATGGTCCTGATGGGTTTCATACAACTGATCTATTTAAGGGAACAGCCGCGAAGCATATTCAACAAGCAACGTGGTTGAAAAATCAGTTATGGTGTGGATAACCGTTGGTTAAAATGGACAGAGAAATGGACTGTCTTTCATATATTTAAGTTGCATACATTTTAATACATACATTCTCCATATAATTTAAATTACATACTGTGAGACCAGAAATTGTTCTCACATGAGACACTTCTATTTGTGGAATTTATGTTGCCCAGAACGGCAAACAAAGCTGTAGTCTGGTTGGCACCGAGGTTTATGAGGACTTGAACTTTAGGGTCAAAAGACTATAAATTTAGGTGTGCAATACCAGAGGGGCTGAGCTGGGCCATACTAAATGTGCAACAGTGCTATTGGTTAAAGAAGAACCAATGAGCGCCAAAAAGAAGAAAGGCGGAGCTCCCCCTCCAACCCCCCCGCCGAGGGAACCACAGCTTGGATGAGACAACGAGAATCAGAGATAGAGAAGAGACATGGAAAGAAACGATGGATAGAAAAGATGATCGAATTTTGACTTAGAAGCATGGCAAAAATAATCACGATTTTGACTTAAGAGCACGAGTAGAGAAACATAAAAAACCAACAGATTTGTAGAGTGTCCCGTAGAATTTCCAATTTAATGGAGATAGATCAATTGCGCGAGTGCATTAAGAGTACGAGGAGGAGCCACACACCACAGAGTTATGACAGTACAAGACTAATGCAAGCCTTTGAGATATGAAAAAGCCCAAGACTAAACTGGAAGGTATGTGCTCAGGGATTATCACAGGTCCTAGATACGATAGTAATTTTAATAATTCTAGTCGCATATGTCCCCTCACCAAAATAATTAATGAAAATTGATGTTGTTAATAAATGGTATTGTTTAAGTTTAAATGGTATGATCAATTTAGCATTGTATTAATGGATTATTCCTTTACAGGACTCGCACAAAACGTAAAATAATTGGAGGGTTTATTGCGGCACAACGAGCAATGTACATTAAATAGTAATTCCACTATATATGAATTTACGGCAATGTGAAGATTTAATAATAATACATTAATGTTAAGATTTAAAAGTTCAACTTTTTTTTATTTTGTTTTTGGTTGCCAGACATACAAATAATAAACGTGGGTACTTTAAAAAACTATATGTTTTACTCTTACTTCTTTAAACATAAAGTGCTCTTGACAATGGTATACTTGAATTTGTTAAAATAAAAGTTATTATTAAGCGAAATTCCGTTTATCCATCTTTATTACCAAGAACTATGTTTGATAAAATATTGTAGTGTGGAAATATCAATAATTCACTGTAACATATCCAGCAGGGCTCAATCAATAGAAGTGGAAGGCTTTCAAATAACAAGTGTTACGTGAATTTTTGGCATAAGGGAAAGACAATATTTCGTTACAAGTATCAACATTGTTAGATGTTCATTAATATAGATAAATAAATTCTACATCTCAGCTCTTTATTTATTAAAGAAAATATTCTTGGGGTACAATAGGTTGTTTTAATAATGGGAAATAATACATTATTTGTACAAGTGGATTATTTAAAATTTAATTTTACGTTAAATGTTCAAGTATTAGCGTCAGAAGAGGAAAATGCTTCTGTAGAATTAAGTATGTTAGAATCGGTTTCATTTAATCAGAATTGCACATGTTTCTCTAACGGAGTATTGACTAAAAATATTTTTAAATGTTCATGTATATTGTGATTTTCTAATAATTTATGTAAGGTATAATATATGTACAGGAAATAGTTTTATGATAGAGTTTTCACAGCAGACTATAAAAATAATTTGTTTACCGAATTCTTAATTAAAAAAAAATTATGCAAAAACACAATTTAGGACGTTTCAGACACTTGTTAAATGTTCTGCTCCAATTTTCATTTTCCTTGAAACATTTATTTTTCAAAATTAGCTGTAGAAAAAACTTAGATGATAACATAAAGGGATTTAGAATCAAATTTCACAGGAGGTAGGGTGGTTCCCCAAGGGCCTCCACCTGCAGTCCTTTTCTACTCGTGGTTAACAAAAATTATTCAAAACATTTATTTACTGCATTACCTCTTCTAAAAGTCGATCTAGCTGACTACACATAAGTCTTTGATTAATTGGAGTCCACACTAAACATAGAAATACCGAAAACGGGCCACATGGGCTACCTGTTGTGCGGGGGAGAGGATGTCGACTCGAATGATTCAAATTTTTATACTCTAAAAGAATCACATAATACTGCATTTTATCATTAACAACATGTAACTTTCGAAAGCATAATCCTTGACCAGACTTCGTCGCTTTCAACATTTAATTCGTGCTGTCTAAAATTGTGGTGGATATATGTGGAATAAATGCTTTTGTTCCGCAGACGAACGCATATGAAATAAAAATTACATAGATTTTTAATTTTGCAAAACATTCCTGAAAATCGGGTCAGAATACGCATTTCCAAAATAATGCAGGAATTTCGAAAAGAAAAACCCAGCATTTTAGATAGTTGTAAAACCTACAATAATTAATTATATTTATTTAAAAATGAAGTTAGTGGCGGATGATTAAACCACAAAATAAAGTTTCAATTTACTTTTTTCAAATTTAAGTATTTTAAGTCTTAAATTATTCAATTTCTTAAAACATTCAAGTTAATTTAAGTAACTTTATTTTAAAAAAAGGATTATTTACGGGTGATAGAAGCTAATTATAGACACAAAAGGAAATTTCTGCATAAGGGCAACTGAAAGGACATGGTATATACCGAGGAGCACAGTGACAACTAAAAGATACAGTGGTGTAGTTAAATCACTCTATAAAGAATGGTGTTAAAGACAACTCGGGTCTTATGCAAGGGAAAATATTTTTCAAACTAAAATATTTTTTAAAAAACGACCAGATAGACCGCCTTAGTGTATGTCCTAAGGGAATATATAGAATCCAGTGTCTGTGCAATTGTACTATTCGTGGTTTGAAATTAAAATTCAAAAGTGTATATATATATATACATACACACACACACACACACACATATATATATACATCTACAAATATATATATATATATATATATGCATATATATACATATATACCTATACAAATATATATATATATATATATATATATATATATGAAATATGTAATAATAAGAATTATGTAAAAATAAAATTAAAAAAAATATATAAAAAAACAATTAAGTAATATTAACATCACCATAGCAGCAAATTCACAGCCACAATGCCGTTGTATTACCATGCGGCATGAACCCTTCTTCTTCCACCACGTGTATCGTGATCAAAAGACTGTGTTACCTGTACTGTTTTATATTTGGGGAATAAAATTATCTTGTAAATGTCATACTCGTGGTTCGATAAAAGTTAGAGTATCAAGTAACCAAGTTCTATTCATCATGTTCTATCACTGAGAGGGTATTAATGCAGAAAATGCCGTAGGAGGAAATTTCATTAACTCGCCTTGGCATATCCTGCAGAGCCCAATCTATTAATATAAGGTCCTCAAATCGCAAGTGTTATCGGAGTTCCGAGCATAATGAGAAATATATATTTTGTAGAAAGTAACAATATTGTTTGACATTTATTAATATAGGGATCTTAATTTTTCTCTTCTTGGATGTCTGTTATGTCATAAAAATAAACCATGAGTATGAATTAGTGATTCAATAAAGGTGAAAATCAAAATTGTCTGTCATATATACGATTGGTCAAGAATAAACTGCAGTATAATGATTCTTCCTAAATGTTCACTTATCAACATAAGTATGCATACAAAGTATTTGTTTTATAATAAAATGGATAAGCATGTGTTGGTCAATGTGTTTACGCATGAATTTATTTTTATATCATAAACATATATTTGTAATAATATTTTTTCTATATCTAATGATAATAATGATTGACAAACAGAATAAAAATAAAAATTAACTCGAATAACTATATCAAAATATATTGAAAGTCATTGTTCCTTTTAGTTCAGATAATGGAAACTCTACTGTCTTAATTTCTGTATTAATTTGTAGACGTGAAAAACAGTTAGAGCACACTCGTAGTTAGATTTATAGTTATGTATAGCTATATAATTTATAATTCATATTTGAAGATGCAGACTGTAGCAATATGAATATATTCTATTATCTGTCAATTTTGATGTTTCCATGTTTGAGTGAGTGCGTATATCAGCGGTTTTACAGATTTATTACCTTATAGGTGAATTCTGTAATCAATGTTATGGATTGGGTTATTTGCTGTTATTGTTCTATGTGAAGTATTACTAAGCCTAAAATTTACTCAGTGTACTTGTGAAATTCGTCTGGAGCTACCATTACTATTTTCCGATTCACCAGAATTTACATAATCATACTAACATTATATACATATAAATTGGTGAAACGCTCGTGATTAAACAAATTAAAAGCACTGAATTATAAAAGTTTCTATTTACTAATAATTGACAAATCTCACAGATCCAATAGTCATTTTAAAATCATCCTACAGACGTAAAAACAATAGCCAAATCGCTTTCGAACATCTTACATGTTCATCGTCAGTGGCAATACAATTAGAAACGATGCCAACATGCTTAAATACAATTCATACTGTCAATGTGTTTATGTATAACTGACAATTTCATGATATGCAAATTTTACTTGACAGTATGAATTGTATTTAAGCACGTTGGCATCGTTTCTAATTGCATTGCCACGGAGGATGAACATGTAAAAATGACTACTGGATCTGTCAGATTTGTCATTTTTTACTAATTAGTATTTGGAATCGTGACGTGTCACCACTTTTAGTATAAAAGTTTCATTCATACGATTCAGGACATAAAAGTGTCAAGAAAAAGAGCTTTAACATTTTCTGGAGAACATAACCCTTCATCAGATGAACACCAGTGGTACATAAAAAATTTATAGACAACACAATACGAACTGAAATTTGCCTGTTAACAGAATACATAAACAAGAGAAAGCAAATTCAGAGATAATTGTATAAATGCGTACATAAAACGAGAATGTAAATATGGTTATGCAAATATACATATAAAATAATTTTGTATTGTTGCTGTACAGATAAAAAAACAAGAGATAAATAATGCAAAAAATAAACAGAGAATGAATTTTTTACGTGGTCAGGTATATGGATTATGACTTGACTTTATGGAATCAAGTATTAGACGCCAATAAAATTAGGATTTTGAAACGGATCATTATTGCAAAATGAATGGATCGATAGAGATAAATAAGCATAACTTCAAAAATCAGAATGTTCCAGGTGTTATTTCAAAGGGACATATGAAAAGTTTTATCAAACAAGGGGTTAAAACTTTCATTGTCTTTCCATTCAGTTTTATATAAAGCAGTAGAAAGTTTCATACAAATGCATGTTTTCAAACGTTGTTTCAAAAATACTATTAATTATATCATTATTCCAATCTGTAAGATCCGCATATTTAACATTATGAATTTAATCTGAATAATAAGCAAAATAATTTTGCATCGTATGCTGTTTTAATATTTTCTATAAAGCCTGCAGCATTGTACATTTCCTTTGGAGTTTGCATTGTGCATCTCCTTTGGAGTTTGCACTGTGCATTTCCTTTGGAGTTTCTATTGGACATTTCTTTGGAGTTTGCGTTGTACATTTCCTTGCTCTCAGAAAATACCATACTGAGGTTTACTACAACATAAGTTATTAAGGAACACTGTTTTGTATATTTTAAAGAAACATAAAGGTCTAAATACGATGTCATATAATATACAGTTATACAAATATACACAGTATAATTTTATATCGTTGCCATTTTATATGTTACTTAATGCATACAACACTGCATTTTCCCTCTTGCACATAGTGCTATCTTGAATTGCCATTTCCAGATTTACTACAATATAAGCTATTAATAATAATAAATCTGCAAATTTGAAAGAAAATAACTATTTAGTTACAATATCGTATAACACATATCGTTGCCAGATTTGTATTTTACATAATGCATACAACACTGCATTTTCCCTCTTGCCGAATGTACTACCTTGAATTGCCAATTTCAGGTTTACTACAATATAATCTATTAATAACAATAAAACTGTAAATTTGAAAGAAAATAACTATCTAGATACAATATTGTATACCACATTGTTATTCAAATACATGCAAAATAATCTTCATCGTTGCCAGTTTTGTAATCCTCTTAAAGCATGGAACATTATACATTTCTTCTGGTGTACTCTCATAAAATTCCATACTCAGACTTACTACATACAATATAAGATATTAATTACCGAGACGTCGTTTATCACTATTTGTTATCAAGAAACTGCTTTTCAGAATATGCCTTAGGGAAAATTTCATTAACTTACGGTAACACATATATTCGGGCTCAATCAATTGATGTGACAGTCTCTCAAATCACAAGTGTCGCAAGGATTCTTGGCATAATGTAAAGGCGATATTTTGTAGTAAGTAGCAACGTTGTTTGACATTTATTAATCTACTTACGTTAACTTTTCCTTTCCCGGATTTCGTTCTATTTTGAAAATTGGCATTGTCAATGACATATTGTTTTAATAAAGGTAAACTCTAAATTCCTTCACAGAAGACAAGCTACCAGGGAGAAGATTGTTATATGATGTTAAAGATAAACTATCGAGGTTGTAATGTCACAATAATGGAAGGACGTGGTTTCTTTAAAGATTTAATTGACACTGTTTATTGTTATGTTTTGAAAATGTGACTAACTAGTTTGCTGATTGTGGTAATGCCTTAAAGCATCTAATTGGATATTCATTTATTTCGTAAGCAATATTGCAAACTAAATATCTGATTTTTGACACTCCAAATGTGTACTCCAGTAGAAGTTATTTTATTATTGTGTGCATCTTATCATGTAATAAGCAGACCTAAAAGTAGTACATGTAACATCTGCTCAATTGTGAAAAGTGCTGTGGTGGATGAAATTGTCAATTACAAAGCAGAATGGCTCATGTTAATAGACGTAAAAGGCTGGTTGAGTTGCCTCATGCAATTAAGATCAGAAGTAATTTTGCAATTAATGCAAGATATTTATGTCGATTTATATGTATATGGATGTTATTTTTCGAGTTTTTGGCTAACCTTAATAGCACATTCCTTTCTCTCTCATCCTGTTTTAAAATTTACTGAAGAGTGGTCCCACTCGACTTTCTCATACTAGAATCTATTTTTAAGTAGTTGATTTTTTTTCTTTGCAAATTTTACAAAAACAATTTATTTTGAAAAATCTGTATCATTAGTTCAAATGAAAACATTTATAGCATGTTATCATTCATTTTAAAGGGCTTCAAAAATATTTTGATGGATATAAATTTTGACAGTGTACTCGGGTTGGGGTAATCTCCCCTCCCCGAGGAGACTGCTGATGCCACGAATATGCATCATGGATATTTTCACTACAATAATTCCAAAATATTAAATTTCGTGATCATTGTGTCATAAATCACCCTTTTATTCATAATTATGTTTATGTTGTCTTTAAGCTTCCACGCTAAAAAATATAAATTTTCTAAATTTAAAAAAAATAATTAAAAATAATGCCTCACAGTTCTTTATTCGGCTTTATTAACAAAAACATGTGGCAGTTATCCTGTGCACATAAAAAAACGACTAAAGACAGGCAGACGGACGGACATGACACTAAAGTAACCACGACGTGTTCAAAAGCTCCTGAAACAAATGTTGACTACAAAATATCGAAATTGAAAAATGTTTGAACAGAATACTAGGATGATAAAGTAAATGTATTTTGAGATTAAGTCATCATTGTGTTTATATATCTGAGAAATATAGAAAATTTCAGAGATGCTACTTTTGAATCATAAATAAATACATAACTTTTTTCTGGAGTGTATGTATCTCAACTGGACTTTCTCACGCTAAAATCTAATTTCAAGTAACTAACTCATTTTTGTTTCTATTTATTTTTTTACTTTTTTTAAAGAAATAATTAGGAATGTGGCTCAACTTTCTCATTCCAGAATCGGTAAGAAAACTCATATTTTTTTTTTAATTTTTCAAGAAAAAATCCGTATCAATGATCAAAGTGATCAAAATTATAGTATCTTACCCTTCATTTTAATGTATTTGAGAAATTGATTCTTACCAAGTTTGACAACGTACCTCCTTGGGGATTAACTTGGTCCCCTGAGGGGGCTAAAGACATCTCGAACACAATTGTTTCGTGGCAACTTTCGGTTTGAATTCCTAGCTATAAATGAAGACTTAAACTATATCAATTCATCCAACCTGTCGTACAATATTTGGATCTTGGCAGATAGTAAAAGCTTGATGTAACATTAGAAAAACTGGAGAATTACAGAATATGTCTCAGCATCGAAAAATTCACATCCAGTTTATTCCATCTCATGTAGAAATCTTCGGCAACGAGATGGCATAATGGTTTGCAAAAGAGGGTTGTGAGAAACTCTTCTTAACATGCTATACTAGATTAACTTTATCTGTGTTTTTCTTATATCACAAAGGGCGGAAAATCAGATCGTGGAGAATGCCTCCTTCTCGCGACTGGTATATGGGTTGCCAGCCGTGGGCAGCAGTTCTTATTCAGCCATACGCATGTTGTGGGTTGAACGAGAGAATTGAAGTCCATTCCTAACGAGGCCAAATCAAAATTTGCGTGAATTTTGTTATTTCTTTTAAACAAAATTTACATAAATAATACACAGAGATTATATGATAATGCACATAAATTTGCAAAATTGTAATTTCAATTACTAAAACGAACCGAAACAAGGCGAAAGGTGTACTTTTAAACTGCACATGATCACTAAATTTCCCACAAATATTGTGTAAAAAAATGTAAGCCTAGCTGCACTTCGGTTATGAATAACCATTGCTGTACGGTTATGAATAACCATTGCTGTACAGAAATAAAATAGTCTAACATTAAACTTCACTAGAATATTTTTTACACAGTTGCTAAATGGACTTGACGAATCAACGAATCAAAATACATAAATGCAGTTAGAGAGTCACCATTTACCACCACGATATATACAATAATAATTCACAGCCCAACTTTTTGCTAGTTAACTATATTGACAATATTCTAAGTTGCAGAGTATTAATATATTTTGTGATTTTTTATTCCCGACTTTTAATGATTTTATTCCCGAATGTCATTAATAAATAAAATGTTTTAGTGACGTATTTATTTTTCCGTGCATATTTTATAACCTTTGATAAATTACTTCAAGCAATTCAGTATCCAAGACGATAATGCGATTTCGTAATCTTTTCGTAGCCGGAAGTTAGAAATCAATGTTTTCTTTATATTGTGATTACGTGAATCAAGCATTCTTCGCTTATAATAAATTCAGATAGAAAATCATCATAAAAAGTATTTTTTATTGTGACATGAATTGGAAGACATTGAAAATAAATTTGAGCATTTTGAACTTTACATTAGTTATCATTATTTTTATTTATGAACACACATTGAAAATTTGTTAAAAAATTCATCTCGTCTAATAAATGGCGAGCACAAATATAAATTTTTCACGAAACATGGAATTATTTATAAAGTAGAATATATCTCAGTAATTGGTATAAATCTACTTAGTATTATAAATGTTATTATCGGTGTAGTCACATATCTGTCATGCTGAATTTTGACGGATCAGGAGGAAACGACTTATTAGGAAATGTAAACATATGGTCATACTGCCAAAAGTATATATTTGTAGTAATAGAGTTGAACGAAATATAGTTTCATATTCCAGATAGGGCCCAGCGACAAAGCAACACTATCCACAGACTCAGCGATGCTTAAAGTTTATAATGGCCGGACAATTTAGACAAGTTATTTACGAATAATAAATGAAGTATAATAGCATGAGAGATACAACGATGGACGTCAGCCAACCCGTGGCCATCACAAAGTAACCAATGAGGGGCCCAAAGTTGGACGCATGGAAATTGTCTATATTTCGTCGCCGTCACTTGTGATGCGAACCGGAAATCGATGAATTCACGAATTCTGAGATGGCTTAAATGCATCTGAGTTGAGATAGAAACGTGGTTATAGCGATAATGCCACATGCAGTAGGACAGTGTTAAATTCTCGCAGCAGTCTAAATTCACCCCTGTGTCTACGCGGAGTATGGACACGATAAATCTGGATGTCCAAAAGTTTGGTCCAAAGGAATGGCCCCTGTAGTTCCTTTCTCATTAAGTTTCAGTATAAATTGAGTGGCTCTGTTTAGGCCATCCAAACAGAAACCTCACCTTCGGTTAGCTTGAAAGGCCGTATGTTGTTCGACTGAAATGAACTTACAGCATGATGCTGCCAAATGAAACCGAAGATCTGTTAAAAATTATACCAATAATCTTACAGCAAATTTTTCGTTTTAACTCGTAGCCCCATACACTCCATGCATATCAGCGACCTCATCATTCATAAAATGATTCATGTTACAAGTACGAAGGCCCCGTTGCGACTGATAATGACGGAAAATAGCCAATTGCCGTGCTTCCCGTCAGCCAAATGGTGTACGTATATCAAATAACGTGAAAAAGCGGAAGCTCAGACTTCGAAGGGTGAGGACGTTTTCTACTGTGCTCCTTCTAGCCTACGTGACCGTCGGCCCTTTCGCCGCTACCTGTGTGACCTTGCTGCTGTTATCGTGCGACCTTCAAGCCACCTGCCTGTATCGTAGGGGAGATGAAAGAAGCCGCGGAATTCCCTCCGCTGCCACACCCCACCGGACAAAGGAGTCCCATCAATGGAGTTCCACAGCATGGGAACGGAAATCAAGACTTAACGCTGAGCGATGCCAAAATGGAAGCAAGCGATATGAGAGCTGTCTTCAATGAACTCGATATGGAATTAAGAAGATGTAAAGATCCCGAGGAGATGCTACAGCTAAAGGCCAGGCTCCAAAAGCAAAAAATGAAGATGGACAGGTTCTTCACCAAGTACAGACTGCCTCAATATGGTGAAACCTGTCGGAGACCTTCTCCGGCAGTTATTTTGCAATCTTCCTCTCATGTTAGCCGGCTCAAAACAGTTTCTGATTCTGAAAATATTGTTGTTAGCTCAACCTCTAAAAAGCACAAGCTTATTGATGATGAGGGCTTCAGTTTCCCCCCCAAAAGGCACACTGCCAGCCTTAGTTCTGCAAATCTGATAACGAACCCCCCCGCCCCTCTCCAAAATTCTAATGCAAATAATAATGATGTGGACATACCTGCACCTGATGCAGAAAACTTGGACGAAATGATTATTGACGCACCTAAAAAGGAGCGCCGCCCTCCCCCCTTCTTCATCGTGGTGACCACCGAGTACCACAACCTGTTAAAAGACCTGAAAGAGATAGCCCCTAGTATGAGTGCTAAACTCCCTAATTCTGGTGACTTTTTAAAAGTAAACGTAAGCAGCTCTGAGGAATATAGACAAATACAAAGATTCCTCATTGATAGAAATCTGGAATTTAAATCGTACTTGCTCAACGAAGACAAACCTATGAAAGTCGTTATCAGAGGGCTTCCCATCTGTACGAGGACAGAGCACATTAAATCGGAACTTGAGTTTTTGAGTCTTAAGCCACTCAGCGTCACGCAGTTGGCGCGCGGACCAAAATCCAAGCGAGTAAATATGCCGCTGTTTTACGTACAGCTGCAGAAGACCCCGGATAATGAAAAAATATATGAAGTAACTAAATTAATGTATACCGAGGTCACTGTTGAGAGGTACCGGGGAAGAAAACAAGTTAGCCAGTGTTTCCGATGCCAAGCTTTCGGACATGCGAGCCAAAATTGCCATCTGCCAGCACGCTGTGTAAAATGTGCGCAGGCACATCTTACGAAGGAGTGTACCAAAACTTTCGATACGCCCTGCGTATGCGCAAATTGTGGTGGAAGCCACCCTGCTTCTTATAGGAACTGCCCTAAGTTCCCAAAGTACCGTGCCCCAGCCTCTCAAAATTCCAGATTTCAACGGTTCGTTGACCCACAGCGGTCTTATGCCGCTGTCATGGATGGACGTAGCGAGGTTGTCGAACAGACCCCTGTGGTCACATCAAAAACGTCGGCCCCTAGCAGAGTATCCACTAAGAAATCCGACACTCAAAATGATTTTCTAAATTTAGCTTTTAGATTTGGTGAGCAGTATGGAACTGCCATTGTTAGCGAGGCCATTAAGAAGGCTCTCCCCCATCTTCGGTCTGCTCTAACCGAGATGGACAAAATCTCAATTCTTTTCGAGGGTGTAAGTGCCCTCATTTGCAAAAATTAACCCCCCCTTTTTTTGGCCATGGGTTGTTTAATTAGGAACTTGAAGGATCTCACCATTGGCATATGGAATGCCAATGGACTTAGAAGTAAAATCAATGAGGCTAGGGACTTCTGTACAGCAAATAACTTAGACTTATTCTTGGTCCAAGAGACCCACTTCAGCCCAGGGAATCTCTGCAAGATTGCTAACTACGATCTTTACAATGACGACAGGCCTCGTACTAGCAATCGTTCTAGCGGTGGCACTGCTATCTACGTGCGATCCAATCTGCCACACAGCCGTATCCCCTCCCCCCCTCTCCGAACCGGAGAGGTCACCGTGGTCGAAGTGAACCTGCCTGCCAATCCAGTTATCACCATTGCATCTGTGTACCTGCCACCCACTTGCACTAATACTGGCTTGAGTATTAATGACCTTTCCACCCTCTTCAAAATTTCCCCCCATGTGATAGTTGCTGGTGACCTAAACGCTAAACACCAAGCCTGGGGCTGTCCATCATCGAATCCTCGCGGCCAAGGCGTAAAACGCTGGACCGATGAGAACAACTTTGATGTCATAGCCCCAGGTGACCCCACCCACTTAGATAATGTTATAGACTTTGCTATCACCAGCAACATCCCCTATACGTATCACATGGAAGCTGTTAACGAGCTCCCCTCTGATCATCTCCCCATCTTGTATACCCTAGAACTTAATCACTTTTCTCTTAACATCCCCGCCAAACTTAAGACCGACTGGTCAAAGTTTAAAAATCTTCTTCGTCGTAATCAGCTCCCTCTCCCTGATACTTCGGACTGGAACACGGACCTCGCGGATGCGGAGATAGAAAATCTCGAAAATATGCTTCGAGAAACCTACTCTGCATCCTCGAGGCCCAGGACAGCCAAGGTCAGTCACTACAAGCTTCCCCCGGGTATACAAGATTTGATCAGAGAAAGAAATCGCACCCGCAAGGAGTGGCAGGCCAGTAGAGATCCTGACCTTAAACGTGAGCTGAACTTCCTCCGGGCGCAAGTTCGCTCACGGATTAAGGCCTTTTCTAGTGCACGATGGAACACATATGTTGAGTCCCTAACGA
Organism: Amaurobius ferox; assembly: GCA_951213105.1. Classification (NCBI taxonomy): domain Eukaryota; kingdom Metazoa; phylum Arthropoda; class Arachnida; order Araneae; family Amaurobiidae; genus Amaurobius; species Amaurobius ferox. Next base: position 30,339,954 of record OX578145.1, read on the forward strand.
CTCTGGACAACACCATTTGGAGGGCAACCTCACGTATTCGTAGGCAGAAAACTTACATACCGGCCCTTAATGGCCCAAACTGCAGGGCAATTTCAAATGCACAGAAGGCTGAACTGCTTGCAGACAGTCTTAGAAGTCAGTTTGAACCTCACCACAATGTAATCGATCCCCGGACGGTTGCATTGGTGGAGCCCACGGTTGAACAATTTATCTCCACACCTTCTCCTAACACGCTCAGGAAACTTGAACTTCCTGACATCGCCCCCTATATTCTAAAACTCAAGAGTAACAAAGCCCCTGGGAGAGACCAGATCTCTACTAACATGCTCAAAAACCTCTCTAATTTCTATCTTCAGTATCTTGTCTATCTCTTTAATCAGCTCATTAAATTAAATTACTTTCCGCGGGCTTGGAAGGTGGCAATTGTAGCCCCCCTCCCCAAGCCCGGCCTCAACCATTCTGAACCTTCTAATTATAGACCTATTTCTCTCCTTTCCTGCATTTCTAAAATCTTCGAGTATGTCTTGGTGCAGCACCTGGATGAGTTCTACAGCCTTAACAACGTCATTATTCCTGAGCAATATGGGTTCAGGAGTAGACACTCTACCCAGCATCAACTGCTTAGGGTTGTGGAACTCATACATGAGGCTCGCGCCAAGCATCTCAACACCACTATTGTCTACCTGGATATCCAAAAAGCCTTTGATAAGGTCTGGATATCCGGGCTCCTCTTTAAACTAATCGCTCTACATTTTCCTGCTCATCTCATTAAAATTCTTCACTCTTACCTAACGGGGCGTAGCTTCGCGGTAAGAGTTTCCTCCTCTCTCTCCTCCCCCAGGAATATACTCAGTGGGGTCCCTCAAGGTTCCCTTGTCGGCCCCAAATTGTTCAACCTGTACATTAATGACCTCCCACGTTTCCCCGGTGTCACCTTAGGCCTGTACGCCGACGACACAGCCCTGATTGCACAACACAAGCATACACATGTCGTGCACGAAACTCTTCAATCTTACCTCGACAGTTTGACGCAATGGTTGACTAACTGGAGAATCAAAGTGAATGTCAGCAAGTGTGCCGCCGTCAGTTACCCATCCCCTCGCCGAACCCCCTCCACTAACTTAACTCTGAATGATGAACCGATTTCCTGGCAAACTAACTACAAGTACCTTGGTGTGTACTTGGATTCCAATCTCACGTGGAAACTTCACATTTCTAACATCTGTCAGAAAGTGAAGTCTGCACTGGCCCAGCTTCGCCCCCTTTTGGTTGGAAACAGCCGCCTGTCAACGAGAAATAAGTTATTGCTGTACAAGTCCTGCATACGTCCAATTATGACGTACGGATCCCCGGTCTGGGGAACCGCAGCTGAGATTCACCTACGGAAGCTTCAAGTTATGCAAAATAAAGCACTTCGTATGTTTATCAGGTTTCCAACCTACGTCCGGCTTGAAGTTCTGCACAGAGATCTCAATATTAGGCCTTTTTTAGACTACATTCAAAAACTTTCTCAAAATTTTTTCAGAGATCTCAGTAGAGTAAATAATTCCACGCTAGACAGTATCCCGCGGTATAACCCGACACACCCTAAGGCGCGAAAGCGCCCCTGGGCGTTGGTGGGGCGCCGCACAATGGATGCTTTTCTTCGGCCTCCTAAGCGGAGACGGCTCGTCTAGCATTGTTTTATATCTGCTCTCCCCTTTTTTTTTATTATGAACTCCTGCTAACTCCGTGGCCCTCCCTAGCATTTGGGAGTTCGCGATTTATCGACGAACCGTTTTCCTTTTTTGTTGTGTACGTCCCCCCCCCCGGTCTCAAGCTCAAGGCCCTGCGTTCCTCGGGACGCGCTTATCCCCCTCCTTCCTTTTTACTCTCTCTAGGTGCCTGCTTGGGCTCTAGCATACCTTTCCCCTTCTGTAAGACTTGGCGTGGGGCTCGACTTCGGTCGTCGCCCTCCCCCCAAGCAAAGCTCTGATGTCTCGCTTAACTTATGCTTCTCCTTCTTAGTACTTCTTTTTTCTCTTCGCCCGGAGTTTAAAGGGGGGAATCCTTTCCCCTCCTGGGCACTCCGTATACCCCGTCCTTGAGACCTTGAGACGTGAAAAAGCAATATTCAGTGTTTTAAAAATATAAAGAATATAAAGGAAATATTCCATGCTTCTGATTCATACATCGTTGAAATGAATGCTTTGCCATGTTTTCTAAAATACCAAAATATAAACTCTGATCATAATTTCTCTCGCTAAGGAACTGATTCGTAAATAACTAAAAAACTACTTCGAAATTAAGAAATTATAACTACAAGGGCCACCTTCCTGGTCCTGAAGTGCTTGTGTTTCAAATTCCATGGTCCCAGGATGTTTAAATTTCCCGCTACAGACTGTACAGACATATAGATAACCTTTTTCATTTATTAAGATTAATTGCTACCTCAAATAAATGATGAACACATTAAAAAGTTGTGCAAGTAACATTTATTTAAATATCTGCTACATATAATGATTTTGTTCTTACAAGTGCAATTTGGTTTCATATGGTTTCCATTTTTTCCTTAAAGTCCAATTGTTTTAGTTTCATACATTTTTTAATTACGCGTTAAAATTAATGTAACATTTTTATATACATAAAAAAAATCTACATCTCGATTACACTCTTCTCTAGTTCGATTTCTCAGGACGGTCACACCTGCTGTTCATCCTCTCGCTAAGGTTCTGCCATGTAATACTTTAACTATTGAGCTGCTGAAACAATATTACTTTTCTCTTCATAGTTTAATTAGAATCTATACAGTTGCTATTTAAACTTAATCAAACGAACCTATCATGATGTACTGATTCCATATCATTATAGATTGAAATAATGTACAGTCTGCACTCGATATCTTAAATTTCGATAACTTGACTTTTTCGATATCTAGTAAAACGCACATTTCCCGACACGTCTCCGATTCAAATAGTACAGAAGATCGTATTATGTAGAGTTTTATCGTTGAAATTCGAAAATTTTTGTATAATTTCGGACATTTCTGAAAATTGATCCATGGTGTTAGACAGTAAAATGTCTTCCCAAAAGAGAAAGGTTGTTTTTTCATCGACAATTTTACTGCTAATTGTAGCGTGCCAAAATTGAAACAAGTTAAAATTTAGTTCCTGCCTCCTAACATTATATCGAAATTGTAATCTTTTGTATCAGGGTTCAATATATAGTTGAAAAGTGAAGTATCGACATCAAATTGTAAGAAAATGACTTGCCGAACCCAAAGAAATTGCTGAAGATGTAACCGAGTTTTCTTATTACCTTCAGTATCGCCTAAAAATGTACAATATTCAATGAAGATTGTGCGAAAATTTATCAAATCCTGACGACTCTATATGACTTTTAAAACTTTTTAAAGCACTTGTACAGTTAGAAATTGCTATTGAGACAAAACATTCTGCTATAACAAAAACTGACAATAAACTGTTTTCGAGAATATTTCATAAACATGAAAATGTGATCTACTTTTTGTACATGAAATAAATTCAAGATGTCATCTGTATAGTACGCTCATATAAGTATTATATGACATATACGTATTCAAAACTTTCATCTGTTAGTATCAATGAAATATTCGGAATTATTGTAATCTTCTTTCAGTAGGGTTTATCAATATACTTAAATACTTTGTACATACTATATATGTTCTTATATTTAGAAACACATATTATTTTCTTTCTTCTTTATAATAACTTAATGGTTTTTAATTCGAACACTTTTACTGCGTTCGAAATTATAACAAAATTGTAACGAATGCTAAAACGATAATGTCAACGGCTTCATGAAGTTTTCTTTCTATCTTCCCAGAACGTCCGACCTACCAGAATATTTAAGGTATTTGTTTTAAACGGCCGTGACAGTGCCACCCAATTTAGACCTGAAACCGGTGGGTTTGGAACATACATGGACCGTACTGTTTCTCCCGTGTCACCAACCTCTCGGAAGGACTTTTGGACCCACAGCGTTAAAGCGCAGTATTCCGCGTATAATAATATACTGTGAAACCAGTATTTCGTGATATAATATACGTACAGATCAAACTGCTGCTAATGAAAAATATTAAAATCACTTTGTTAAAAGAAACATATAATACAGAATTAATAGTATCCAGAAGGATTGACGACAGTTACCGATCTTTTTCTGACGAGTGAAGGTTGCGTTTCTTGTGTGTCCTGACGAAGAAGACTGATTTTGCCTCCGAAACCCATTAATACTATTTATTTTGCATTATGTGCTGATTTTAACAAAGTTATTTTCATTTTAAAAGTTATGTATGTTTACATTTTCCTGAATTATTTGCGATTCCTTGGCAAAATGAACCTAATTATTTCTACTGAAAATCACTTTATTATGATATTTTCATTTTCTATTATACTGGGTCAATTTTAATATTATCTTCCTTAAGTGACAGGAGAATAATAGCGACTGCGGCAAGTGTCAGTTAGGCTTAACTTATAAGCTTACATGGAATCTTCGATGATGACATGAATGATTTTATTTTGCATTAATCAGCTAAACTGATGAAAGGGTATAAATATATTGTGTTTTAAGCGTTATATCTATTTAAATTACCGAAAGAGTCAAATACTTAAGTACATGACATAAATATGCAAGCATTTGTAGCATACACGTAATTAAAATATTTCTCCCTTTTCCGAGAACGTGATAGTGTATTCTTTAACAGCATGTTATAAAATATTTATTGAAATTGATTTTGCCTGACATCTACCACATTTCAAATAAAGCTAAATAATATACAATATTAAAAATCGAAAATTGAATATGCTGTCTTGTGGTCGATAGCTTGAGTGCACGATAGATGCTACAAATATTTATGGATTTTCAGAAAACTTTCTATTCTATTTTGTTAACAAAAATGTAGAACTAAATAGAATTTTTTTTCAATTTCAAGCGAAAATTTAATTTTATATTATTGTAATTCAGCAGCAGAAGATACATTTTCACATAATCGTATATACGCTGGCCCAGTGATCACGAAACTTCATTGTTTTTTTTATACTAGTTGTATTGGAAAATAACCGCAATACAATTTTTGTGTTTTTGTGTTCGTGACTTTATTAGTCCCCCGAACAAGTTACCCTCTGGGGTAGTACATTATCAAATTTTATATCAATCGAAATACTTTTTAAGCCATTTAAAATGGCGGGTTTATGTTATGTACAATTGTGAGCATTGGGAACAACGATAAGGGTTGTTCAATTAAAAAAAAAATTAAAGTTTTAAAAACTTGTAATATTTAATTTTATTTAATTGTAAAATTTAACAATTGTAAAATTTAAAAAAAAATCAACCTGTTTAAAATAGGAGGATTTTGGAATGTAAAAGTCAAGTTATGCAAAACTCGTCTTAAAGCCATCATGAACCCAAAATCAATCCAGCATGACAAAATAACCACGCCATGCTGTAATTCTAAAAAATTAATACAAAAATTAAGCCGGATTTACCTCTAGCCATTGGTGATAGCATCAGAAGATTGACACAAGCTGCACCAAATCCATGGCCAAATATCGTCACATTTTCTGTATCCCCACCGAATTCTCCGATATTTTCTTGTATCCAATGAAGGGCTGCTACTTGGTCCATTAATCCATAATTCCCGCGAGCGGATTTATCCACAGCTGGCAAAAATCCTAAAAGACGGAAAATAATTTATAGTTAAGTAAACAGTGTGTATTATGTTGTATTTACTTTCTCGTACGGCCACATTGATAAAGCAATAATTTCCACCAAAACATCGAATCCGAGATTTCGTACTCCTTAAGACATCATAAAAATACCTTGAGCACATTCGAAAATAATCTGTGCGTGTGGGCAAGTTAGTGAAATGTTGACACGGTAAACTAAGAACGAATGCAATATTATATGTATACAGATTATGTCAATAATTAAAAATGTACATAATTTGGTGTAACTCGGATGATCAGTAATCAAATCAATTCAACCATACCTTGCTACTTATATTTTTCAATCACTATTGCTACTCTGGGTTCCAAACATTCACCCAAACTTTTCAAAGTTCTAATTAATGCCAATAACATTTAATAATTACTGCCTTCTATATACATAAGAAAACATTTTTTATATTTAGTTTATTTGAAGAAAACATTCTAAACATTTTCTAATTAAAAGGAAAACATATACACGATAAGCATTAATAAACTTCAGCAATTTACATCATGAGGGAATTTTTATTCCAGTATCAAAATAGGGATAAATTATAGAAGAAGTCATAGAATCATTTTCTATAGCGAAATAAGACACATTTATGCAATTTTATGTAATTGTTCAATAAATGTGTATGAGAAAACGTGCCACATTTCGAGAACTGTACCTCTTAGAGTTCTAAAGTCTGTGTCACTCGTTTCCAAATGAAAAAATTATATACTAAGTGATTATTTGAATATTATTGAATATTGTGATGTTTTAATGAATATTTCAAAATTTTATTAAAAAAATGTGGAATTTCCGACCATTCAATTGCTGTTGAAATCAATAGGGTTCTAGTCTTTAATGATTGCAATAATTGAAGAAAATTACGTTCGAAACGCGCCAGTTGTTTGTGAGATATCGAATCTAAAGACTCAAGGACACACACTCATGTACAAAGATATCACGTCAAACAAGAAAGATCAATCATGCATAAGCATTGATTATGAAACACTTTCCAACTGAAATGTAATTTCATTTAAAAATTTCTAAAATGTGATTCATTCAGTGGTAATATCTTTTACATTATCACAGTACTACAGTAATTTATTATACTTAAATATTTAAAACTGTATCGAAATATAAATCATCTGATTCTTTATGCAAAATCAATGAATATTTCATTCATATAACTTGTATTCCAGACTCCAGAGCTAAATAATTTTGTGTGAAAAAAATTCAGCAATTCTTATGTAATTCATCTTACAATCGCTTGAGATATTTGCATTCTGCATATGTTAAAATTAGGCTTCCTTGAAGAAATAATAAAAGTTTAGGGATCATTTAAAATCACAACTATTGTAATTGCATAGGCACGGAATTTAGATACACAGATAATATATATGTGTATGTGTATGTACTCAAAGTATTGGGATCGTGCCGAAGATCGGAACTCGAATTTTCAAAGGATCTACACGTTTTGGGACTTCTAGAACACGAAAAAACTACTTTTAGGAAGACGTCTGTGTGTGTAAGGGTGTATCTGTGTATGTTTCTGTGTGTCTGTGTGGATATTACATCCACTCTAATTGAAAAACTAATGGACCGAATTTCATACAATTTGGTAGGTATGTTTTTTGTGGGAAATCCTGATGTTCATTAGATTATAGTACGATTCGTAATAAAAGAATCTGCCTTCTTTGCGAAATGGCCGCAGAAATTGCCTTTATCCACTCTAGCTAAAAACTAATGAACCAAATTTAACAAAATTTGGAGTATAATATTTCAATAACCTACAAGTGATTTATATACCAAATTTAACAAAATTTTGTATATAAATCATTTGTAGGTTATTCTACTACGATTCGGGAAAAAGGAACGGGCTATTTTTGCGAAATGGCCAGCAAAAATCGTTATATATAAAAATAATAGACTACCTGTGCTCAATTATATCAATTAAATTCATAGTTTATATATGATTTTTGACAACAAAAAGAATAAGACTAACCCCATTACTCTAGGACTAGCCGTTCTTGAGATATTCTAGTTTTTTCGCGTTTTCGCTACGCCACCTTTGACAATAAGTTCAGCTATCAAATGAGAACTTAATTTAAGTTTAACGTGCAAATTCTATGTCATTTAAAATACTTATGTTGTGCAGATAAACTCAAATTATCATTGAATAAATAAAGAGAACGAATATGAGTCTGCAGGGAAAGACATGTGCTGTCCACATCAGAATTTTTAACAATATTACACCAATGATTTATAGAAGTGAACGGGGATTATTTTCAGGCCATTTCGAAAAAAATGTATGATCTATATTTAAAATCCATCAAATTTTTGTCGAATAAAATGTTCAACAAATTTAAGCTGTGTACCAAATTTTAACTCTCTAGGACGTAGGAAAGTGCATTTAAAATGCCATCAATTAAATTTATCATGAAGAGTTATATAAAATTTAAAAAAAAATGAAAAATTGTTATCTACCAAATTTATTATAAAATATGAAGCCACTCCCATATGCAAAACGTTTAAACAAATGGAGATATATTTATTATATAATATATCTCTCTTTTCTTTCTGGAAGATATCCCAAAGTCAGAATTTAATTGAATTTGTTTTTTTCCCTATATTAAATAATTTTTTTAATTAAAAAACTACTTAACATATTTTACTGAATTTTTTTTTATATATTCTATGGGATAATGTGAATATTTCCTAAAAATTTCGAAGCAATTCGTGAATTTTAAATTTACTTAAAAAATGTTTGAAAAATTAGGTCCCATAGGGTTCAATGTATTTCATTTTTTCAACCCGGGTTCAATAAAAAACTAATTGGGTGATATTATTTATTTATATTCCCATAGGTCCTACAGACCGTCTGAACAACATACTAAAATTTCATTTTGATAAACTCATTTTTACGGCAGTTATCGTGCTAACGGACAGACAGACAGACAGACAGAATGAACAAAGTCATAAACACTTTTCAACTTTTTTGTAAAGTGTTAAAAAGTTCGATTCGAATTCAGTGATACTTGAAACGTGTTTACCGTCAAAAAATCTAATTTAATTTTTCGACTCCGCCATCATGCTTTTTCCTAAAATTTAAACTACTTATGTAGGGAACGTAAAAACTTTAAAGAAAAGTAATAACAACACGCTTTTTATATCATTTCTAAAATCTATAAAATTATTTCGAACTTTATTTATGTTAAACTCAAAACTTCTACAATCGGTGACACAAACACATTAAAAATTTGATCTCCGAATATGTATGAATGTAGGATTTTGAATATTTTAGATACGTAAATCAGAATAGATATATTATGTGTAGAAAGTAGCTATTAACGGTATTATCGAGAAAAACTAATACCAAATCATTAAAAACGTTGCTTTGCCAAAGAAAATATTGATTTATTTTAAAGCTATAAATTCAATATACTTGCATATTATCATATATTTTTATTACATTTTATGAGCAATCAAATATTTATATCTCAAATGAGTAAATATAGATACTTCTAATTTGACAATGTAAACTCAAATTAAGATTTTGTTTCTTATCTAATGTGACTAAAACTTGCAACCTCTATCGAAAAATCTAATTATCTAATTACAAAGTTATATTTTATTACAATACATTCTCTCTCTCTCTCTCTGTATATATATATATATATATATATATATATATATATATATATATATATATATATATATATATACACCTCGCATATTTGCAAAGGTAACTACTTTGATACCTTTGATAAGTCAGAATCGGGGGGTGATAGAATAGTGAGCGTCATGGAGTTTTTTTTGTTTGTATTTGTAATTGTGTATTTCAATATATTTAATTATAGTCTGTTACTATGAGTTGCTTCATGCAGGTCTGATGCCGGATTTTATGACGACATCTCGGGGCCATTGCCTATACATTCGCTGGCGTCCGGCCGTGTGCCATGGCTAATCAGCTAGCTGTAACCGGGATTCAGAAGAGTTCACAATGGCTCTTCCGTCACTTCTTTTAGCATTATGTAAGCATTTCCCTCTTCTTTCCTTCATATTTGTCTTGTATATATATATATATATATATATATATAATGTTACGGGTAAAACCTGGACTTGGATAAACCTAGGTTTATTCGGGTAAAGCTCGCATTATCCAAAGGGGCTGGATAAACCTAGGTTTATGCAACACTACTTGGGTAATCCTAGGTATATCCAACGTTCCTTAGGTAAACTTAGGTTTATCCAACGTTGGTTGGGTAAACTTAGGTTTATCCAACACTGCATCGGTAAACCTAGGTTTAACCAGCCCTGCTCGGATAAACATTTTGTATTCTCATGAGATATATGAAGTATTGCGCCCAATTTATATAAATCAATACCGGTCATCAACTATCCTTTACTACAGTATTTGAAAAAATGGGATAGTGGACCGTTTGCGAAATGAATAGCAAAGTTTCTGATTTGTATTAGTTGATGGCAGCCATACATCTACTTTATTTACAGTTTTTGAAAATAATTGTCTAGTATATTACGAATGGAATGTATCGCAATTTAACCGAGTAGTATACTCAATAAATACCAGCAACCGACCTTCCCTGCACTATGCAAAATAATCTGATATTGGACAGTTTGTGTAGCGTACATTATTGTCCAGATGTAGTATTAGTTAATAATGTCCATTAACCAACTTATCGTAGACCTTTTAAAACCATGGGCTGAATTACTACTTATTAGATTCATGGTAATGACCTCAGACAATTTTAATTACATAATGGCCATTAAGCGAATTTCACTTCACTTTTAGAAAAAATGACATACTGTGGAGTATATATTAATGTTTCTGAGTAGTCTAACTAAATATAGTGAATCGAATTCTGAAATGACTATAGTCAAATTTTCCAAATATATTTAAATAGTAAATAGCAAAGTTATTCAAGTTCCTGATACAAATTTTGTCAGGTTATTATCAAATGTGTTTTACCGAGCGCTTTAAAACGCCGAATTCATTTTGAATCTTAATTAGAACAAAACATGCATAAATTATGCATTGTGAATAAGTATTAAGGCCGCCAAAATACGAGAAAGCAACTCTGTTTTTTATATCATTGTTTATAAAATAATTTTATTTTTAATTAATTTATGAACCGCCGGTCAAAAAAGAATATTTAACCATCTGTTTTCTCCAGTTGTTCTGTAATAAGATGTATTTTTGAACAACAAAGTAGTGGAAAGAACAATTTTCGAGATTCCACATTTGTGAATTTTTTACTTTTTAAGCATTTTATAACAAACCTAATTTTATTACAATATGGAATAATTAATGATAAATTCAAATGGTTGTCTCAAAAATTTTTTGAATGCATTTATTTCAAATATTTTGCGGCCATTGCATGTGAGTATGAAAGCGTCTTTAGCAGATATCTTTGCTCGAACTCGTAAATATTGGTATCTCTCTTTAGCTGGGAGCTACCGGTGTACAAAGCGAGCAGCCCGGACTAAAGATTTCTATCATGACCTGCTCACATAACTAGTGAGAACCGGAAATGCGCCAGGTATTTTTAATCAACTACTTTTTTTATAACCAACAATGAGCTGCGGGTACCACATTTAGTTTTAATTTTAAATTTTCAAATTTACTGGGATAATTATATCACATTTTGTATGGATTAAATTAATTTTTTAGTAACTAAGAATATTATATTTTATTTATTAATTATGTAAAATATTACAAGTAATAAATATTATACAATAATCACAAAATACTTAAATGTTAAAAATTAAGTGTTATGTGGTGGTTTTCATGGTTGAAAAAACTCCCAGTATATTTTTCATCACGTATATAAAAGCTATTGAATCTATCGAAACAATTAACTCTTTAAAAGTTTTATTATAACGCTTTTTAAAGGACTCAAGTGATTTTTTCCGCAGCCATTGTTAACAATTATTCCAACGGCAAGGCTCCATAAAAACGTACCATAAACGCACTGATAACCATAAAAACATACAGCGCATGCTCGAAAACTTTTGAGTGAAGTAATACACAGTTTTACCCAGAATCGTCTGGATAATTTGCGCATTACCCGGATAAAGCTCTAAATGAATACGATTTTAATTTCATTTCTGGCTTTACCCGTAACACACACACACACATACACACACACATATAGTATATTATATATATATATATATATATATATATATATATATATATATATATATATATATATATGTATATACCACACAAATATGTAAAGACCAAATGTGCTTTTGCTCTTTCAGGCTGAAGATTCTTCAAAACAGGTTGTTTCATTCATATTTAAACATTTCAGTTTTTTTTCTATTTGGATGGTGGCAGTCAAGCAAATTTTGAACCGTTTATTTTCCTCTAAATGTAACTTACCTATGATTTTCCTCTCTGAATAACGTTTGGTCCTACAGTTTCCCCTTCGATTGATCTCATTATTTGTAACTCCTTCGTTTACATTTTATGACGGTGTTCAGTTTCCATTTAGTTTCCAAATATGTTATTTCCGATATATACGTAACAAATCTGTGTTTTTGCTTTTATTTATCGTTGGACAATTCAATTTCAAAAACCTGCCGTCGACTTCACATTTTATTAGAGATCACTTAAATTTGCAATATTGTATAGATTTTTGTTTTACTACATTTTGAGTGACAACGTTATGCTTAGTTCACTTTGACTAAAAAACTTGCAATTTCGTCCCAGTAGCTCAACGGTAGAGCGTCATCTGGCCAGTTCAAAGATCCAGGGTTCGATTCCCGGTTGGGCCAGTTAGACTCTTTACAATGGAGCCCAAACAAATCAACCCTGTAGGATAGTACAAAGATATCGGAGGTCTGAAGACCCCAGACCGTGCGACTCATATATTGGATTTAGAGTAGCTATCTGCACGGGAAAGGATACCTCCTGCATTCAGGAGGCACCCAAGGTCTACCATCCCACCAAACGAACTTTTATTTAGGTCTAAAAATATTACAATTTATAATAAATATTGTGATTAAACAGACAGTTTTATATTATATTTGAACTTGACAAGTACGTCCATTTTACAAAAATGGGAAAATGGTTATTGCGAATATAGATAAAAAGAACATTGAAAACTAATATTTAGTTTTATATCTTTTATATATTCACTCTATATTATAAAAATAATATAGAGTGAGGTATAACAACATAATAAAATATGTTATTATACCTCTATCGGAGGTCTGAAAGTGACCCTAGTACAACTAGTACTGATTCAGTGGTCTCTGGAAGATTAAGCTCCGGTTTCAAATTGAGAGGATAACGCCAACGCAGGATACTACCTTGGGTAAAAATAGTAGTAGCAGGAGACTAACCTGGGGTAAAAATAGCAGAAGGTGGTCATTCAGATTATCAGTGGCCCCCAATCAACATTAGAGTGTGGAGAGTAGTATATGGAGCCTACTCTAGGACAAAATGACAATGTCATTTTACCCCAGAGTAGGCCCCATATACTACTCCAACCCGTCAAAATTTTAAAAATCTGGACAACCTCTTCAGATCAAAAATGCATAAAATCATTCAAAAACGCGTATTTTTAAAAAAGATCAAAAATCAAGAGAGTTTTAGGACTCTAAGATCATTAATTTTTGACTTAGAAATGAGTTTTTGAGATCAAATTTATCAAAATTTGATATTTTTTCAAAATGTCAAAATGCGTGAAAAAAGAGGACCTTCCTCTAATTTATTAAAAAATGATGATTACACTTTCTCTAATTCACATTCGTATTTATCATCAATAATACCCGAATACTTAAATACGTATCTTCCTTTATTGATTTTATTTAATGATTCATCAGAAAGTTTCACATGTGTCTTCGCAAGGTAATACTTCTTGTCTTCATTTTCCACATCTAACTTTACGATTACTGAATCTCCATATTTAGTATTAATTTTTCTCAGTGATATCAGATCATATTTCCCAGGATTTAAATCATGTAATTTAAACGTTTTGGGATAACCTCTGAATCTATTGATTTTTGATTTTTTTAAAAATACGCGTTTTTGAATGATTTTATGCATTTTTGATCTCAAGAGGTTGTCCAGGTTTTTAAAGTTTTTAAGGGTTGGAGTAGTATGTGGGGCCTACTCTGGGGTAAAATGACATTGTCATTTTGTCCTGGAGTAGGCCCCATATATTACTGTGGAGAATGCAGAATCTACTTCGACAGTAAGAGCTTGCAATTTCGTCCAAGTAGCTCAACGGTATAGTGTCGGCTGGTCAGTTCGGAGATGCATTGTTCGATTCCCGTTTGAGCAGCAAGACTCTTTACAATTGTTTTTATTCAGTTTCACATGCGAGATATCTATGGCCTGATTTTTGGAACTTGGGTTCAAGATCCAGCTGCATCTTGTGGCCCATATTTAAATATATATGTACCGCTAACTGTAAATATCCGTTTAAATGAGGTACAAAGCGACGCTCTAAATACAGAAAATCAGAATAATATCAACTTAAATATAATGCATAAATATATAAATATGTTAGCCACAAAGTCTAAATGGTATTTTCTTATATAATTCTGATCCTTGTATTATTTTTGGAAACTTTTATTAAATTTTTGAACGTTGTTGCAAACTTTGGAGTTTCGTTAATTTGAGGGCAACTGTCTGGAACCCAGTGGCTTATCGGTATGTCATGCCATAAGAATGCCTTAGAAATTTGAATAGAAAATAATTCTTAGTTTCCATAAGACCAAAATACTTTGAAATAAAGCTGAAATATTTACCTAGAATTCCAAGTCTGTAATTCAAGGTCACCACGACAACGTTTCCGAAACCTGCTAATATCCGTCCATCGTAAGGATTTCCAGAATTCCATTCATATGATTCACCATGTATAAAGACCATTACAGGAACCTTTCCACCTTCTTTAGCAACTGAAAGAACAAAAATAAAACGTTTAATTTTTTTATAAATTAGAAGTAATTAAAATATAAGTGTGAATACATTCAAATCTGTTATAAAGATAAAAAGTTAAATGTCTACTGTGTTTAAAGTTTTATTAAAACTGACGATAAAAAACCTCAAGAATTATGTACAAAGTCTGGCCAAGACTGTAAAAATGTGCGGTGAACACAGAAGATTAACAACTATGACTACGTTTAGGATTCATCAGGAAAAACGAACATATGCTAATTAGATGACTTTTCATCTGTTGGCACCTTAAAAATAATATACACCTATTTATTTATCAAATTCGAAAAAAAAATATTAGAAAGTTAGAGTACGCATTGTTGTGGTCTAAAAATAACAGGGAAAATCAAACTTAATCGCCCCTTTGTAATATTATTCATGGACAGTAATTACAATCTTGTCACGTAGCAATCAAATATGGTTTGGCGAAATGTTTTTTATATAGGTCCCTTTTAAAATGAAAAAACGCAAAGTTAGATCGAAAATTTTAATTTTTTTAAATCTATTAATGCTTTTGAAGTTTAAAAAATGTCAGTTCTACAAATCCAATGTTCAATGAGAGCGGTATCGTAATATTTACAGTAATTGAAATATTCAATAATTGATATCGAAATGTATGTCTTTCCATAGAGTTATTTCGTGGTTGTTTTTAATGAGTGTATCAAGTAGTTAAAAATATTACATTTTGGAACAGATGTCGTACATATCCAGACTATTATATACAATGTAATATTGAAATATGTATATTATATATGACAGTAATATTATAATATTACCAATGATAGCAATAATTCATTTGATGACAAAAATTATTCCTCTAATGACCAAAATAAAATAGTATTGCTGTGTACCAATTTAAAGCAGTAATATATTTGAAAATTTTTATAACTAGTGAATTAAACATTATTTATTCACTAGCAATAGAAAATTCAAAATAAATTACCCTCATTAATTCCAATAAGGCAATACTGGTCATTAGATACACCCCATTAAGATACATATGTTCTTATCATTGAGAACAAAAATGATAAAAATTCGATTCTTCAATAAAGATATATTTTTACTTTTCTGTAACAAATCATTAAGTCTAATAATACAGAACTGTCAGTAATTAAGAGAAAAAATGTTTTTTCAACGTACTTTAATTAAAATTCGCATCAAAAACGATGTTTTTCAGATATCCAGCCTGCCTAAAAAACTTGAATTTTATGCCTCATACCTCTTTTACCATAGAATAAAAGCAATTTCCAACTCATTTGTTTGCCATTCTTGACTTTTTTTTACTTTGATAGCCTAATTACTTCCCTTCTTCCCCGTTTCTGTATAAATGAATAAAGGAAAAAAGTTCCTGGAACTTTTCCAAGAAAGCCCTTTGAACCCACTCGTATTCAAGTTTTCCACGGGTTAATTTCAAACATTGGCTTCATAGAAGTCGGATTATCTATTTTGTAAAATAATCATAATATGAGTAGTAAAAAGCAAATGAAAAGCTTGCTTGAAATGAGCTTTTTTAGTTTGTTGTATGGAAGGAATAATTTTTATCAGAAAACATTGAAGATAGGGACGTTATTATGTGAAATACTTATTGTTTAATAATTAGATAAATGCAGATATGCTATGGTGGTTGTACGTTACGGTAATATTATGGATTGATATTATAAAAAGAAATAAATTATTATTAAATATGATTAAAATGAAGATTTACTTTTGATATTAATATGGGTTATTGGCTAGCCAGTGGCTAACAAGTATATATTCAGACTAGTATTTAAGATTTTAGAAAATAATACACAAAATAATTTGGTATAGAAATAAATCCTTTTATTTGAAGCCTTTAGCATCAATACATTATTTATTAAAAAAACAATTTTCGAACGAGTCCTTCTCCAAATATTTAATAACAGCTGGAAAACGTAAGAAGTGGAAATTGTTAGAAAAATTTACCTCTCTAATCCTAGCTTTTATCCACATAAAGCTGTTAGAAGGATTAAGCGGAAATAGACGTAAGAAATATTTTAGATAGAAATCTAGGTAGATATTTCACTTAAATAATTTCAATTAACTCGTCACCGAAAGATTTTAGATTATATATATATATATATATATATATATATATAATATGTATGTGTGTGTATATATATATATATGTATATATGTATATATATACATGTATATATATGTATATATATATATATGTAAATATATATATATATATATATATATATATATATATATATATATATATATATATATATATATATATATATATATATATATATATATATATATATATATATATATATATATATATATATATATACATATATATATATATATATTTATTTATATTGTATTTCTTTGTTAAAGCAGTCTATAGCTGATTATCTATATTGTATTAACATTTTATATCATCGTTGTTAATTAAAATATTCTATTATTCTACTTGAATTAATTTATTTATATAAATAAAAAAAGGCGCTCTAAGAAAACCGTTAAACACCTCAATAACTTTGTAAAATATAAAGGTCCTTGAGTGAAATATTACGGTCTATAGGAAAGTAGCCATGCTCGGTTGGATACAAGTGGTTGTAGTAGTTGTTGTTGAGACCCAGACCTTTGACCTACCAGAAAGGTGTAAGGTAACTGTTTGAATGGCCGAGAAATGCCACCCAATTTAGACCGATACCCAGTGGGGTAAGCATCCACAGCGACCGTACCCTCCTTCCCCTACCACCAACCTCTCGGAAAGACTTACGGACGCACATATTTAACGTGATCGTACTCCGTGTGAACACTGCGGTAGTTTTGGCAGTGTCGGAAATCGAACCCAGTTCTACCGAGTGCAATTCCCGCGCGCTAACCACTGGGCTTCCGCGCCTGTGGATAAAAGTGGTTGCAAAAGTTGGGAGTTGTAGTACAAAGTAGGGCTACATTTACAAAGTTGTAGACGATTTTCTAATTAGTAAGAATTGAAATTAGTAATTTAAATTTCTAATTAGTAAGAATTGAAATTAGTAATTTAAATTTCTAATTAGTAAGAATTGAAATTAGTAATTTAAATTTCTAATTAGTAAGAATTGAAATTAGTAATTTAAATTTCTAATTAGTAAGAATTGAAATTAGTAATTTAAATTTCTAATTAGTAAGAATTGAAATTAATAATTTAAATTTCTAATTAGTAAGAACGAAACACGTAAACAGAAGATAATAAATACCTGCCAAAATATATCATTAGGTCCTCTAACACGGTGACACTTGCAATGCTTGTCATCGTACGCGGTAACATTTTATCAGGATTTCAAATGTTCATAGTCTCTGAAAGAGTCCATTTTAAACAAGATTTAAACTAGATATCTGTTTACGTGAGTGTTGTTTATTTTCGATAAAAATGAACATTTGGGTCCTAAGCCCCTGAGTCACTAAAAATTGGCAGTGGCTCCAATCCAACGCAATCGAAATGGCTAACATATATAGTTGGTCAAGTATTGTTGGTGTTTACTAATGATTTCCACTTTCGGTACAAACATTTTCTTGAAACATCTACTTCTCAAGATTAGCTCTAGATTGAATTTATATGACGAGTGATATGAATTCAGCCTCAAATTCCAAAGAAGGTAGTAGGGGAGAGACTCACTAAGGGTTCGTATTTCCGGTTTTGTAGATAACATTTCCGGATTTGTAGATGACACTTCCGGTTTGAAAGGATACATTACTGTGCGAAATGAGTATGATAAGAAAATAACAAAAAAAAATCAATCATGCATAAAGCATTGGTTATGAAACGCTTTCCAACTTCAATGCAATTTTAATTAAACATCTCTAAAATGCGATACTTTCCACGGTAATATTTAAAAAATTATTACGATACTACATTCATTTATTATATTTGAAAACTTAAAACTTGATCGAAAAAACTGAACTTCATTCAAATGACGGCATTGAAATATAAATTGCCTGGTTTAAGCATCTCTAAAATGTGATACATTCCTCGATAATATTTTTAAAATTGTCATACTACTACAATAATATATTATATTTGAAAACTTCATCGAAAACAAATGAAGTTTATTCAAACGACGTCATCGAAATATAACATGCCTGGCTCTCTCTATAAAATCAGCACTGATAAAATATAATAGCACATTGATAAACATTTTTCCATTTATTTCACTCATCACAATACTATAATAATTTATTTTATTTAAAAACATAAGACCACAAAGATGCAAGTAATTAAACTCTATGCTTAAAACTTCATCGAAAAAATCGTCCTTGGGTCTGTAAAATCAATTGATATTTCATTCATATCAGCTATATTGCAGACTCCATGAGCTAAATAATTTTGCGTTAAAGAAATGCAGAAATTCTTGTACAACTAATTCAGCATCTTTTGGTATTTGCATTTTCCATAAGTGATAAATAGCCTTCGTTGTACAAATAATCAATTTTAGATGATCCTTTAAACTCAAATATATTGTAAATGCGTTATTTCAGTATGTAGATGCACAGAATTTAAGCAAAAATAAAGCGGTTTTAGGAAGGATACAACACTAAATATGAATTAGAAAGAACTTTAAAAATCACGATTTTGACACAAGATGGATGCCATATTTTATTTTGAAGTGGGTCACGTGATCTTTTCATATAGTGGTCTCGTGATCGCTTCATATAAAAGGTGTAATTGTTATTTTAATTTTTATTTAAAAAAACTACTGAATATATTTTGCTGAATTTTTTTTATATACTTTATGGGATAATTTGAATATATCCTAAAAGTTTGAATTTTAAATCTACTTAAAAAATGTTTGAAAAATTTCCCATAGGGTACAATGTATTTCATTTTTTCAATCCGCCTTCAATCCAAGACTAATTGGGTGATATTATTCATTTATATTCCCATAGGTCCCACAGACCGTTTGAACAACATACTAAAATTTCATTTTGAAAAAGTAATTTTTACGGCAGTTACCGTGCTAACGGACAGACAGACAGACAGACAGAACTAACAAAGTCATTAACACTTTTCAATTTCGTTGTAAAGTGTTAAAAACGATTAATGAATTGCACACACCATTTGAAACTGTATGTAGGTTTCTTCATAAACTTCTTATTAATATATGAAATACACAAAATATTTTCAGAAGGTAAACAGACGATATAAGAAAGATAATAATAATAATTACATATATACTCTTGTAGCAGCCGATAGCAGCATTCCAATATTTTCCTTATAATAGGAGTTATTTAATGTTTTTCGCAGTGCATGTTTTATTCAAATTTGTAAACGTATATGGAAAACCTGGTGTGAAATGCTCATAAGCCACAAAAAATTAATTAATTTCCAAAGTATGATTTACATTTAATTAAAACATCTTTCTATTTCAAATGAATAATCTTTTAAAATCTAAATTTAATTCCATATCATGGCTAAGTACGTCAAATCGGTGGGAGGAGCCTATTTATTAATACGGAAGAATACGCCACTTTGGCAGGGAACTATTATCTGAATTACTTTGTTACCATGTGGACATCAATGGATGATATTTTTCAACTTATTCTAGTGGTTTCGAGTATGAGAATGTGTATAAATAAAATGGTAATTATGGATATTTTTAAACTACCATAAATATTAAAATATTATTTGTTACATAAAATATGATTTCAAATACCGGTACATAATTCAACGTTCAAATACTTTTGTCAAGAAAACTGTATGAAATGATAACGCATTTAATTAAAAAATGATGATTAGAGTAAAAGGGTATAAAGTAACACTTTCAAAGTTGAGGAAAATAATGTTACTTTGTTAATACTCAATAAAAAACACCAAAATCAATCGTACAGCACGATGGTTTCGAAAAGTGCTTTTAATATTGTCATTAAAAAAAATCTGATGTGGGCAACGTTGGATTTTCCCTACAGATTCAAACTCATATTACTTTTGTTTCTTTTACAATTACATCGAGTTTAATTGCACAAAATAGCACGGGTAAGTATTTGGAATTATTCAGGCTTTGCAGTTTTAATTCAATTCCCTTCCCATTCGGCGACGGAATGTATTTTTTAAAGGAACTTCGCAAAAATGCGAAATATCTAAAATATCTCCAGAATGGTTAGTCCTAGAGTTATGAGGTTGGTTTTATTATTTTCATCGTCAAAAATCAATTTTAATATAAGCATTTAATTGGTAAATTTGAGTGTATGTAGTCTTATTTCAGATTTTGACGAGTTTTGCGAACCATTTCACAAAAAGTCAAATTATTTTCTCCCCGAATAAACTCACATGTAATTTGCCAACCAATTTTTTTTAATATTTGGCAGATATACTTTCAGCTATCGTGATTAGATACAATTTTTGCTGGTCATTTCGCAATAAAAAGCTGGTCACTTTCTTCTGAATCCTACTAAAATCTAATTTGCACTACTGTCAACCACAAGTGACTTATCTTGTGTGAAATTTGGTCAATTAGTTTTCCGCTAGCGTGGATTCATACATTGCACAGACAGACATACACATATGCACAGACAGATACACACATACACATACACACATACAGACGTTAACATTATTGTTTTAAAAGCAATATTGTTATAAAATTTAGTTCTTGAGTAATGTCCAAAATAAATGTTGAGTCAGCAAAACTTGGAAAATGTCTTGAGCTGGAGATGGAGTTGATTTAACGCTATTAATATTTGTCTGTTTCCTTTAAAAGGTTTTTCCACAAATTCTGCAGTGAACAAGATCACTGATTAAAAATGGGCAAATTGACTCTAATCGAATTAAAAAAAAATAAGACGACGGTATATATATACAGCATCGAAAGAGTATAGTATAGTATATATATATATATGTGTATATATATGTATATATATGTTGGTCACGAGGCCATAGAGGCGTAAGAATAGACAGTATAAATCAAATGAATCGTAAGTGTTTTTATGTAGGTAATATATTTTATCAGATTACTGTTGTAACCACACACTCTATTGAACATTTGGCTTTGAATTAGATGAAATTGTGTCGATGTGCCTAGTCTAATGTAATCAATTTGGAAAGCTACATTTGTATTCTCATCAAGTAAATTCAAATAACATTTAAATAAACCATAATAAAACACCAATGAATGCATTATTACGGAATTAAAAAGAAATATGACAGAAAGTATGAATGTTATGAACGCTTTCAGAAGCAAAATGATAACATTCATCAACTAAATTCCATTAGTAATTTAAACTGTTAACAAATGCTGTTTTTCCTGCTTTATTTTGTACTGACAAATTTTATTTTGACAAATGCTATTTTGCCTTAGAAGATGCTAGCGTGCTGTATTGTTTATACCAATGAAGAAGGCTATATTTTGACTTTGAAACCGGTTTGTACCTTTTTTTTTAAACTTTTTATGCTGTTTCCTAATAATGTATTTTTTCATTTCATATTCTGTTTTGACAGCAATTAGAGCAAACATTCTTATATAGTCGTGCTTCTGTATCTGCTGATTCCGTATCGGCGGTTTCAGTTATCCGCGATTTCAATTATTCTCGGTTTGACTCTTCGAAAAACAAATGGAAAATTAAAGAAATAAACGGTTTATTAGTTTTCCAGCACAACTGAGTCTGAATTATTTAAACTGTTGTATTCTTTCATTATTATACCATCGCTTAAGGTCGTCAAATATTTTTTAAATACCAGTTTTTACTACAGGTTATATACGGGTAAGATCGTATATCTACAGATAAGTATGTAGGATATAGT
Organism: Amaurobius ferox; assembly: GCA_951213105.1. NCBI lineage: Eukaryota > Metazoa > Arthropoda > Arachnida > Araneae > Amaurobiidae > Amaurobius > Amaurobius ferox. Next base: position 30,362,387 of record OX578145.1, read on the forward strand.
GACACTTTTTTATTGTTCCTGAAGCGCTTTAATAGAAAATAAATACTTTATTGGCTTATCATTTCTTTTAAATTGCATATGATACTGTACAGTATAAGTGTAATGTCCCCCCCCTCCCCCAATTTTCACGTGATTTATAAAAAACATCTTTAGAAATATACCTTAAGTAGTGTTAAATATATAACCATTTTATACATAGTTTATCTTTGGAAAAACACAAACTTTAAAACGCTAGATGGAGCCAATATCGAGATTCTTTGAAAAAATATTCAAAAAATTACTTATAGTTAAAACAATAATGATTACTTAGATATATTCATCTTCCTACACTTTTAGGATAAATATGTTAACATCGTCCTCGTGGATGTAGTTTATATATTAGAAAATCTCCTCTGCTCCTATATCTGTCTATAGCGTTGTGAAAAAAATTTGGCGAAATACAACCAACGGCAATCTTTTGAAACTGGTACCAAATAACGAAAATATCAAATTAAAAAAATAAGTGTCGAAAATGTCTTTAATATAAAGAAATTAACGGGAAAATGTTTTATTTATTATTATATTATTTTAGTACATGGACGGGACAGATATATTAGAGAATGCTAGCAGTACTTCTATGTGACAAGTTAGATGTGTACTAAATATATGTTGTTAATTTGATACTTTTACATGTTGATACAGTTTTACATGTTGTCATCCAGAAAAAAGTTGACTGTTAATGTACGATTCAACATTTTGTTGTGGATCTTGTACCTTATTATTTGACTGTAAGTCATTGCATTATATAGTGAAACTCATTGCATTATATAGTGAAAGTCAATGCATTATATTGTGAATGTCATTGCATTATATAGTAAAAGACATGTGTTGCCCACGCCAGATTATATTTTTGCTTGTTATGCTATTGCACTCTAAAGGTTTAGTATTTACAACAAGTAGTATAAATGTTTTGACATGACTGAAAATGATATAAGAGTATAAGATAAAACAAATATTTATACATCCTAAATATTCGGATATTATACATAAACAGAAATAAATTATAAGTATCATCTTTCTCAAAGATTAAAGTATTAAAATCAGAAACAGCAATCTTCTATTTTAAAGAAACTTTATGCAATAAACCAAGTAATTTGAAGTTCATCCATTTATTCCTGCTTAAAATTAATTGAAGGCAGCATTTTAGGAAACTGCTGATATAATTTCCCTCTTTCTGGATACACAGCTCAAAATAAAATTAAACGAGTTCCTGTGTATGTTAAATGATCCGAAAAATTCTTGCACTGGTGTTGAAACGAATTAATCGTTGCACATTTTGGGCTCAATTAATTTTAATTCCTTGTACAGCATATTAAGATTATTTTCTTTACTTTGCTACAATGCGGTGATTTTCTTAAACAGGTAAATTAGTTGGGATGTAATCAATACACGGCATCTGAAATGTGCACAGAATAAAATCGGGAAAACATCGGATGTGAGCAGCACATGACTTTCACTAAATAAACAAATTCGTTTATTTTTTATTATTTTCATAATTAATTAAATTGAGTTTAATTGCACAAAATGACATGAATTTTTTTTAAATTACATGGAGTTTGCAGTTTTAATTCAATTTTTTCATTTTTGTTATTCATTTTGTTGATGGGCTGAATTTGTTGTAGAATCTATTTTATGTTTATTTATTTATTTTTAAATACATCCAAACACAATCTGTTTGTTTACCTTGTACTTGCTCGCCACATTAGAAATAAGAAGATTAGCGCAAATTCACTAGTTTGGACAAAATTTGGGTGTATATCTTTAAATTCTAACAAAAAATGCGTATTATATATTTTTTATTTTCCTTAATTTTAACCACATGCATACAATTTCGAATTTTGGAATCTTGAAAAAGTAAGTCACCATCTATCGTTTCGCGCGGGTTGTTTTGCAGTGGGTGTTGCAACTTACGACGTAAAACTAAATTAAAATATTTCTAAAACGAATGTCAATATATATATATATATATATATATATATATATATATATATATATATATATATATATATATATATATATATATATATATATATATATATATATATATGTATATACTAAAGGAAGCTTAAAAATTTTGTATAAAAAACCTGATTTAGTTAACATTATAGATGAGCAGGGTGGTCATATTGTTCTTTTGTGTAAAAACTCGTATGTTAAGAATTTAATCAATAAAGATCCTTATTCTCCTATTAGTAAGAATCCTAATATTCCTGATTCACATAAAATTCTGATAACGTACAAATTATAATACGTATTGTACGTATTTATCTAATGTTCAAAATATATTTATACTTACACAACCGACGTTACAATTTTGTCAAGTATATATATATAAGTTGAAATCTTTAACTTATATTACTGATAAATGACTTCCTAGACCTCGAATCTTTATCATGCAATATATGCCTTTCCAGAATGACATATTGTCATGAGAAATTCGATTCTCTGCTTTGACGTTATAAGTAGTCTCAGATGCAATCAATAGTATTGTTTTGTGAATAAATAGTATCTGCGAAATACATATTGTATCTCTTAACCAATTTAGCAGAATTACTAAATACAAGGTGCTTAAAAGGTAAACAATATTGGATATGGATAGTTTATCTTATCAATAAACACAAAACAAATAAAGTGCCGTCCAAGATCACAGAAACACAGAAATGCTTTAGCTATAATGTTTTTTCGTCTTTAGAAGCTAATTGCGATACAATAAGAATATAACTTTGTAAATTGACTTAAGAAATTATTTACATTCATGTATAATTGTCCCTTGTTCGATTCAAAATTCAGGACGATGGATATCTGTGTTCAGAGTAAATTTAACCCTAAGTTAGTGTAACGGTGTACTAAGTACAAATTTTAATTTTTGTTTACTATTTAGTGGCAACGACCACTCAAACATCAGCAAATATCCTAGGGTGAGTCGGGTGGTCTGGTTTCCTACACTCTTTGGCACAATTATTTCGTACAATCATGCGAATTTTTGAAAAAAAAAAACAGGAAGTGGCGTCTCCAGGACCGGACGCAGAAATACTTAGCTCCTCCGAAATTCAATACTGAATGCATATCGATTATTATCTAAGCACTATCTATAATCAATGTTAAACATAGATATTACAAGAAGGGTGTAATTTTTTTAATCGAAAGTGACATCTCTAGAACAAGAAATAGATATCCTTAGTGAGTCTGTCAACCCCTCTAGATGTTGAAATTGGATCCGTATGTTATTATCTAAGCTTTATCTAAAGCCGAATATTTCAAAATTGATATAGCAAGATTTGTTTTACAATTTAGAAAATGAAAAAGGAATCGGGAGTAAAAATCCGTAATGAATCCCCGTATTGCCAACGAAATATGATGCTGAATCGATATCAATCAATTAACATTAGCTCCATCGATAGCCGATTCAGCGAGCGAAATATATGTTTCAAGGAAAATAAATTTTTAAACCAGAAGTGGTGCAGTAAACGGAAGTGAAAATCAATCCTTAGTGAAAACTTTACCCCTTCTAGAATTTGATGATGAATTTTATCATTCATCTTCTAAGTCATGTATACTGCCAATTCAGAAAAACAGATGTTTCAAATAAAATTTTTGAGCCAGAACTGAAAACAATCCTGCAGTGAATATCCTTAGTATAGCCCCCGTTTCCTCCCGCATTTAATGCTGAATCCATATCCGTCATTATCTAAGCTCTGTCTACAGTAAATATAGAATTAGATGTTTGAAAAAAAATGAACCAGAAATTAAAAAAACCCACAAAAGTGAAAATCCTTAATGATCCACCCTCCCTCTTCCAAAATTTGATGCCAAATCTTTTCCGTTATCTTCTATACGGATTCGTTTATAGCCAGTCTTGAGAAGTATATGTTTCAAGGAAAATTGCAATCGCCAATCTCCTCCGAATTTTGATACTGAGTCCAAATCAGTCATTAACCTGTTCCATCTATAGCAGATCTTGAGAAATTAATACTTTAGAAAAAGTTAGTAAAACAGTGTTATAGTAAAATCTGTGCTCCCAATTATATATTAGAGTATGCTTTACTTTAAGTCAAATCTAGTACAATTTTTAAAATGTATGTCTCTTATAATACTTGTCTTACATAGAATGCAACTGGGCACGAAACAGTCGGGCACATCTGAACCTTGCATTTAACACAGATGTAGAATATTTGCGTTTGCTTAGGTAAACATTATATTTTTAATATCTGTGTTCTCTAGTGAGCTTCTATTTTCCCAAATATAATACATGAAATATGTATTTTTCATTTCTAGTATAGAAATATCAAGGAATATTTTACTATATGCCTCTACATATGACAAATTTAATAAGCTTTTCCTCAGTGGTATACTGTTGAAATAAATATTTCCGGAATGCTTGTCAATTAACTACAAATATTTAACTATGGTATTTACATTTTCCAAAAATAAAGAAGGAAAATATTACAATATTGGTTCAGTATTTTTAAAACTATTAAGTTACCATTTCAAAATAAATAATAAAGACAAATTTTGAAAATCAGAAAAGTTAAAAACTATAGAAAAATTCCAAAATATTATTCAGAAGCATCATAAAAATTACTGTATAGGATTAATTACGTATTCTTGTGTCACGGTATATATATTTTTTTGGATATCAACATAATGATGAGACCGCAACTAAGTACGCACATAAAATTTATATTCTGCAATCCTAATGGTGGACCAACCGTACAGTTTAATAAATAGAAAATTTGCATCATGTTCTATAAAAATGCGGTATATTTTCTTTTAATATTAAAGTCATTCTGTAAAGCTACACTTGAATTTAGAACTGCGAGCTATAATTTTCGAAGGAGTTTTGAATTGCTCTGTATAACGCTACGACAACTATCAGCTAAATGATCTTTGTAGGACTTCAAAAATTTTGTGAAAAATAAATTAAAACGTGTAGGCAAAGATTCTAAGAATGCACTTTAAAGAAATATATAAATTTTAAAAATTTCCTTTAATATATATTTTTAATAGCAACGAATAAAATAACTATTAATTCATACCCATCCCTTAATATCAGGTGTATAAATTTAATGTATTTTTACTATAACATTGTAAAATCAAATCTTGCTGTCCCAACCGGGAATCGAACCACAGAGTTTTGTACTGATCAGCCGCTGCTCTACAGTTGAGCTAGTACGACGGAATTGCAAGCTCTTATAGTCGCAGTGGGCTTATCCATACTCCAATGTCAGATATGCGTGTAATTGACAATCTGACTGACGACTACTGCTCTTTTTACCTCAGGTTGGCCTCCTGATGCTACTTTATATCCTCCACGTTAGCTTCCCTTCGGATCATTATCCTCCTAATTTGAAATCGGCCCTCTATATCACAGATTCCACGGAATTCGTTCTAGTCGTACCAGGGTCATATTCAGACCTCCGACATCTTTGTACTAACCTACAGGGTTGGATTTTCGGGCGCCATTGAAAAGAACCTTGCTGCCCTAATCGGAAATCTAACCACGGATCTTCGTAATGGCCAACCGATGTTTTACCGTTTAGCTAATGGGACGGAATGGTAACTCTTACTGTTGAATTCGACTCTGCAACATTTATAAAAAATTCCCAAACATATTCGTCTGTGCAAAAAAGTACCAGAACGTAATTCCGGTGCGTCTCTGCCCAAGCACGCCACTGCTTTTACCATTTAATATCTAACAAAAATATTAATGCCACCATATTGCCATGAGATATAATATTCTCCACTGATGTTGGAAATACTCTCAGATGCAATCAATATCTTTCGTGTGTGAGTCGCATCTGATAAACAGATATTGGCTCCTTATAACATAAACAATTTAGCTGAGTCACGAAAGTTATGGCGCTAAGAATGTAATATATATAGGATTTTGATAGCTCCTGCTGTTGTCACTAAAAGTGAAACAAATGCCGTGGCGTTCAGGCTGAGAAATACTATTAACATATCTTGTGAAGTTTTTATATCAGATGGTAGTTGTGTTGAATCATTATACACATTTCGAAAAAAAATGCTCGTTTATTACACTTGACTATAGCTGTCTTTTTAACAATGTGGCTATAGAGGTCTTCTGGGTAAACTAAAAAATAACTGCTTTGGAGACGTGTATGTCGGATCATTACAATTTTATCACGTGGTAAAAACACATACTTTGCAAGAAACTTCGTTCAAAAGCACTGGTTAAGTAATACATGCCGTAACGTACAGGCTGAGGAATACCTTAGCATCTATGGTCATTAGCATATATTGTGAAGTTTTATATTAGATGCTAGTTGCACTGAAATGCTAAACTCAGCATTTAAATCTGCTCATGTACTGTTTGTTCACAGAAGATTAAGCTAGTACTGTTAATATGCCATTTCAAACTATAATTTCTTTGAAATAAGAAAAACTGATGTGGGTAGAACATGACTTCTCCTACTAGCAATTATTTTACTTCTTTCAAAGCAAAATAAAAATGCACAAAATCTAGTGCCCTATGCTTTTAAACTCGAAAAGATCACTAAAATTGCCCCTTTCTGAATGACAACATATAAAACTATTTCAAATATGTATCATTATTTAAACTAATTTCATGAAATAATTTCATTTTCCGAAGTGATGTTTGATGAAAACGTAATATAGAAAATTATAGAAAACTATTTCTGACAAAAAAAAATTGAATAAAATATATCTTCCTATTTGATAGTACATAATACTAATATATATTCTCAATGCAAATCAGAATTCAAATTTTGTGAATATGTAGTTAAGAAGATATGATACTTAGATAAATTAAAGGATTGGCGTCTTCCGAGCGTTCGATTACGATTCAAATGAATAGGGTACCAGTATTAATCGATATTCGTGCCCATTTTTATTTCGTATTCCTTCGTTCGCCTGATATCGCTTATACAGATTCACGGACACTAACATACATATACACATACACATGCCCTCTATGTATATAAACAGTACGCACACAGACATCACTTTAAAATTTTTCGATTCGAGTTGAATTCTTGAAACGACTCTTCCGTCGCAAACTCGAATTAGAATTTTTGACAATACTTACGCAATTCATTACACAATGTATGCGGGATATTAAAAATGATATTGTTGTTATATATAATTAGACATACATTTATTTTTGTCTCAAGCCTTTCTTTCAACAGCATTATCCTAACTTGAAAACGTAAAGGAATATATCCATGGAATGCTATTGAATTTAGAAAACATCGTTGTATTATTCCATTCGTTGAAATCTATCCTATAATTCCTCAACGATTTTATTCTACCATTTTGGTCATCATAAGATTAAATATAGTTCCGTTTTCACTAAATATGAATGGGGGTCTAAGACAGATATCATAGTCTGCTCACGCGCTCAACCGAATGGGATCATAATATTATACGCTAACAATGGTGAATATTTCCAAGTATTCCAACTGCACCAAATTTATATCCGTTTGATGTTCACGGGCATACGCCCTTCTGCTTCAAATACGCCGTTTATGATTTCAACTTCAAAATGTTCCCAACTTTAAACTGCTGTATGAATAATATATGATGCCATCGATATTTATATATTAAAATATATCCTGCTGGGCTTGGGATGGTTTATTTATTTATTTTTCTATGTTTCAGATTATTTAGAATACATTTAAACATAGTTGTGCTGAATTAAAACTAAATATATGTTTTATAAATAAATCCAATTATTCAGAACAATATGCAATATATTTTGCAATTTTGAGTTTTAAGCATAGAGCAACATTTTGCAATTTTGAGTTTTAAACATAAAGCAACATTTTGCAATTTTGAGCTTTAAACATAGAGCAACATTTTGCAATTTTGAGTTTTAAACATTTTAAGCAATATGTTTTGCAATTTTAAACATAGTTTACTTTTTTGAAATGGTGTTTGATTATGATTTTTGCAATTTGAATTGATTATATAACTGTATCGGTATATCAATATAAGCAATATTGCAATTTTAGTATCTCCCTCATAATTTTAGACACCTCTCTAATTTGATCATATCTCAAACTTTAACTATGCTAGAGCTTAGTTTTGAAGACTATACTTTTTAACTTGAGCAAACCTTCTGTACCCGCATTGCATGAGCCCCGAACGCAGTTTCAGAGGATTACTACTCTTTCGCAGCAACTTGGATTTTTTTTTTTTTTTTTTTTTGGTCAAAGCACTTCCAGGAAATAAATTGAAAATTTGACATGGAAAGAACAGCAGCTGCTTCATTAGACCAACTAGTAACGCATTGTTTAAGTTGCAGTTTAACCTAATGATGCTATTATGAGATGTCAATATATTTAAGATGGAGATTGTGAAACTAATTAGATTTCGAAAACAAATACTGAGCAATGTGTAATTTGGCATTTATGAAGGATATTTGGAGTTGCAGAAGGATGGTGGTTTAAGAATAGATTTAATTTTCTACTGTTAATAAAAAACTATTAATTTAATTATATGTACATTTTGTACATTAGTATAAGGAGCCCAAGCGTAATAAACATTCAGAAAATTCAATTGATTTTTTGTTTCATAGCTTAAATATACTAAGCTTAAACATGTAAACAACATATGCCAAGTCCAGTCTGAGAGTCATTCAAAGACCGTTTACACATAATGTGTTTTTTCCTATTTTGGTGCACTTTGTTCTATAACATCTGCATTCATGAAATTTTGTATGAGAATAAAATTTATAATTATGCATTGAGTGAACCTAAACTCTTCATTTAAATTGCTGGATATTTTTATAAAGCGTATGCGAGTTCCAAAGCTATTCACTAGTTGCGGAACGCTGCCAAACTCCTAAATTTGACTAATTTCAGAGACTGTGGTCTCATTGAGAAACATTTAAGGAAAAAAGAGAATCTCTATTAACTACGAAATATTTATGAATTAATAAAGATTACTGGTTAGAGAAACAGCTCATGCATTGAAATGGAACGCTGTGACTTCTATGCGCTATAAGATGTTTAGAATTTAGTTACAAGAAAAGATCGAATAGGGTGTTTGTAACTGACTTTAATTTAGGTGGTTACGTTTTGTGAAGCAAAATCCATTCATAACACGAAATTTACAAAAGAGCCTTCATGTGATAGCAAATAATGTGTAAAAGTCATTTTCGAAGAAACAATTCAGCATATTTATTACTTCTTTAATATTTATTTCGAACACTCATCTTAATTTTCGAAAAAATCGAAGTGAACTCCCAGAATGGGAAATGTAAATATATAGTAAATCCCCTATCTCCTCTGGAATTTAATGTTCAATTCATATCAGTCTTGTCTATAGCTCATCTTCGAATATAGTGTATCTACATCCCATCTTGGAATATATGAATCGGAAGTGAAAATCTTTAGTACCCGCCCCCCTATTCTCCTCCTGAATTTTTGCTGAATCTATTTCAATCATCATCAAAGCTATTCTGATGTCCAAAATTATATTTACGTAGATATAACTAAGTACGAAACATATTTCCCTGCGAACTTCTGCAATTCCGGATTTGAATTCCATGTTTATCGACTAAAAACAATTTTCATGGTCCTGCTGTGCCATTTGAAAATAATATTGAAGTTGGGAGCTGTCTGCCAATTAGAGGCTGGATAGACATTGGTGGAAGTAGCAAATTGCTTCATAATTAGTTTTGTATCATGTGCACTCTTATGCAATTTTTCACTTTGTATATATGTGGTATGATGTTACCTGTGTATCATCCTAAAAAGTAATTCAATTATATTGACCACTGGATTTAAGCATGTTAAGATAATTTTGGACAGTGCATATTTTAGGAGATATCAATAAATATATGTTCCATTGCAAATATAATTTTTTTTAATCAGAAGTGACAGTTTCCGAACAGAAGAAGGACATCCTCCATTTACTTCCTCAAAAATTTGACATTAAAACTATATCAATAATTATCTAAGTACTGTTGCGACCGTGTAATTCCCTGGTATTCATCTCGTCTTGTCCGGCTTTCATCTCCTCTTGTCTGGATTTCATCTTCTTCTTGTACGGATTTTATAGCTTCTTGCTTAGTTTATTTTGTCCTGCTTTCATAAATTTCATCATTTCGCTCAACTGTTCCTCCACCGTTTTTCTTCTTGGGAGAGTTATAACTACTTGTCAAGTTTTCCAAAACCTCACTCCTGACAACAGTTTGATGAGAACGTATCCCCTACAGAAGGAAATACCTGTTGCGGACAGATCACGTTACCCCGAGCTAAGCTGTATTTCTTTGTCACATAGTATACACCAAGGGTTTGCAAGTTCGCAACAGTACTACCTATAACACATCCTGAGAAATATATGTTTGAAAGAAATATTCTGAACCAGAAATGAAAAAGATACCGGAAGTGAAAATTATTGGTGAACCAACCGACCTCATCTAGAATTAGTTGCTACATCTATATCATTAGCTAATATTTGCCTATTTTCAATCTGGAGATAAATATGTTTGAAATTAAATAAACATATGTGAACGGGAAATGGAAGAATAACTGGAAGTTGAAATATCACTGATTTCCCCCTTCTCCTCCGGAATTCCATGCTAAATCTGAATGAGTTACCATATGTTCCTATAGAATACCATATGTTCCTATAGTTCCTGAGAATTGAATTAGCCCGAAATCCTGAGATAGTAATAATCCTGAGAATTATCCTGAGATCCTCAGATAGTAAATATTACATTTTTTTGCTATCAATTATATTTATGCAAGGTAATATTAAACAAATATATTGATTTCTGTACCATGAATCTAAAACTCTTATGTGCTAGAGGAGGATCCACAAGGTACATACATCTTCAAATCTCAGTTTTATATCATCATTCAAAGTGGGTAATATAAAGAAGAAAGCTTACAGCATTTTATTCCTATTTCAGAGTTTAAAATCCGCGCTGAGCAGCACAAAGAAGACAATTTATTGTGTATTGAGGAAATTAATATATGGGTACAGCTATTTGGGTACTAAAATAATTGTGACATTTTATAAAAAACAAAGCATTTTCATTAATATAATATTCTGGTATACCTTCACTGCTGTCACGGATTTCTCAGTTGCATATTGACATTTTTACTTTCCTAATAATACACAGCAATGTATAAAGAAAGTATTGGAGTATTGGAATTTGTAGAAAATCAGAGCTCGAATTTTTTGACTGTTCTACATGTTTCAGGCATTCTAGAATACTTAAAACCAGTGTGATATATATATATATGTGTATGTCTATTTTTCTCTCTGTATGTCTGTCCGATGTATGTACTAACTCCAGCTCAAATCTAAATGTTACAAATTTTGCAAAAATTTGTAAAAACGTCACATGTGAGTTACGTTAGCGCTGATTACATTTTTGGAATTATCCGTTAATTGAAACTACCTTGTGTTACAAAATTATTAACCGCAAATGTTGTCAAAATATAAAATATAAGACTAAATGTTCTGAGGTGAAATAATTAAAAGTGTGTTACATAATTTTTAAGGACAAACGAAAACCCGTTACTCTAGGTTGTATTATTCTGAAAATATTACGATTTTTGGAATTTTGAGGAGCTAATGGTGATCTCATCTGTATAGTTAAAATATTTGACATTATTATATAATTAGGTAAGATGCGTGCGGAGTGACCAGCTGCTGATTTGAATTTCATATGAATAGGAAAAATAGAATTATCCTTTTTTTGCGAAATGGCCCGCAAAACAGTCAAAATCTACAATAAAAGAATAAGTATACAAATGTCATTAAATGCTAGTTTTGCATGCGAATTTTAACAAGGAAACGAATAAAAACAACTGCATTATTCTAGGCCAAACTATTTTCGAGATATTTGCATTTTTGTAAATTTTGGGGAAATAACAACGTCTAAAGTAACGTTAAGTTTCCTTATAAAATAGATGACATATTAAAATATCAAAGTGAAATAATATCAAATCATAATTTGTAAATTTGAGCAATTAAACTGTATTGAATTAAAGAAAAATTGAATCTAGTGAAAGTCAATTGTAGCCCACATCAGGTTTATTTTTATTTTAATAGTGGTACACCCCATTACCCCTAATTTTGCATAACCTACTCCATTTTCTTGAACTCGAACCACAAACAAAACAATTCTTCCCACTAAGCAAGGACTATAAGTTTTTAAATATTTCAACTCCTGATTCACAATATCTTCTACATTTAACTTTAACTCGCGATATTAAGACTGTAAATGCAGTCGTAACCTCTTAATATAATTCGCTTTTTGCTGAATAATATTGGAGTTTTAGAATATCATCCTTCTGTTTAAGTCTTTAATCGAAAGAACTGAGTTACTGAGTTACATCATTATATTATAACAGTGGAGAATATTTTTAAATATTCCAACTGTATCAAATATATATCCAGTGATGCCCGGGAAATAGTCCCCCTTCTGGTTAAAGTATACAGTTTATGATTCCAACTTAAACTTTTTCGGATGCCTAGACTTTTGTATGAATAATATATTATTTGATTAAAATATTATGCACAGTTATCACCACCCCTAACAATAGTTTTTCTTGATTTTGTTGAAACTGCTCAAAATATTTAATCGAAATTGCTTAGAACGAAAAGGGAACCTGTGCAATATAATTTAAAATTTAGATATTCAAAAATGGCCTTTTAGCATGACAATGAGTAAGTAAAACCGTTACTACTGAATTTCGGAATATATGTTATTTCATTAATATTCAGATACATAATTTCCATATATAGTTTATTTTTCCTTTATTGTTCTAGATTGTTTACAATGTTTAAGCAAAGTTCTGGAAAATAACATTTGAATTTATATAATACTCGTATAACATTACATCTACATATAATCTAAATATATTTTTTAGCATAACAATGCATGAGATAGAATCTAAGGAACGATGAATTTAATTCAAAATATTGTGTGCAATCAAATTAAGATAAGAATTTAGGGAATTACTTTTATGTGAGAGCGCAATTCACAAACAATTCTTTAATATATATGTAAATATATACATGCTTACATTTGAATAGTGTATTATAGAAACTTATAGATTCTACTAATATATGTAGTTTAAACGTAGTTTTTACGTAGTCAATCTCTAGCGGTTATTATAAAAATCGGCCAAGCCCTTACATTTAACAAATGTTTATTATAACAATTTAAGTGCAATTAAACTCAATTCACGTAATTTACACTGAATTAAACTACACAGAGTTTACAGTTTTTTTCTTCTCCATGCAGATAAAGCCTATGTTTTCAAATTTTAAAAATATTCTATTATACAATTGAAAGTTACAGTATTTATCGATTGTCAAATAAAATGTCCGCAGGGCATGTCGGGATTAGATGCCCATTGTTCTTTGATTCTAAAATGTTTTGATGTTAATAGCACTTTTTCATATCAATTTTTATGTACTATTGCAACAAACATTTATGAATTCCAAACAAAAAAAATGTATTCATCATTCAATGTAGAATAAATGGGTTGAATTTTGAAACAAAAGTTTATCTGGAGTGTAGATCAACTTGAGATTCTCATATCATATTTCATTTTTTGTTCCATATTTTTTAATAACAAATTTGAAAAGTCGTTATCAAGGGTCCAAATTATTTCATCTATAGCGTGTAACCTTTCACTTTAAAGCGATCAAAAATATCGTTCGATTGATATCAAACTTAACAATGTATCATCGGAGGGAGTAATTTTCCCCCAAGGGGACTGCTGATGTCACGAACAAACATATTTGTATCGCGACTACTTTTCACAAGAGTGAATTCCATATAGAATTTTGAATATTTTCGCTTGCATTTAAAGGTATTCTATCTAATTCTAGATTTTTTGATAAGTTTCGTGAAAATCCATTGAAATTTGTATTGATATTGTGTACACAGGAAATCGATCACAGACATCAAACAGACAGACATACAGACAGACGGACATTACTCCAAAAATAGTCAAGATATGTCTATAAGACTTTAAAACATATATTGGCATTAAAATCTAGAAATCGAAAATTTTCTTGTAAACAGTACTTCCTCAATACTACGCATGAGATAGTAAAATATAATATATCTAAGTACATGCTTTTAAGATTTATTCTTACATCTTGATAATCAATCCACCATATATATGACAGGGCCAACGGCCGTACCGTGCTGAAAACACCGGTTCTCGTTAGATCACCGAAGTCAAGCAGCATCGGGCGCGGTTAGTACTTGGTGGGTGACCACCTCGGAACACCGCGTGCTGTTGGCCATCTCGGGTGCGGTATCCCCGTGGTTTGCGCGCTAGATTTGCACGCTACCACAAATGCCGCCGTGTTCATGCGGAGTACGATCACGTTAAACATGTGGGTCCGTAAGTCCTTCCGAGAGGTTGGTGGTAGGGGAAGGAGGGTACGGTCCCTGTGGATGCCTCCCCCACTGGGTTCCGGTCTAAATTGGGTGGCACTTCCCGGCCGTCCAAACAGTTACCTTACACCTTTCTGGTAGGTCGGACGGTCTGGGTCTCAACAACAACAACCATATATATGACAAACATTTAAATATGTAGTAGTTTTCATGTGCCCGTCACAGGAGACTAATAAAGCTGGAGTCAATAATATATCTTCTCTGTCAAACTGTAGCCTTCATCGCAGCTGTCATATTTACCCATACCTCTACATGCACTTTTCTCCAAACGTATATATCTACCTCTGAATAAGGATGTGAGTAAAAAAAGACAATATCTTCTTTAATTTTCTTATATTTATTTTAGTCTGGTGTTTTATATTTATTTAGTCTATTTATTTTCATGGTGTCGTTTTCGTTTCAAATTCATTTTTATTATTAGTGGCAATAGCCATTTTCTTAAAAACTATTTTTCTTCCGCAGTCGCAATGCACTTAAAGTGAAAAACATACCATCGTTAGACAAACCAAAATCCCGCTATTACTATGAGACAAGTTCGTATTTAAAATTCCATATTGATTTGATCATCTGTCGATTTGATCAAATGCTTTTATAATAAAGGACAGACAGGCAGGCAGAACTAGATCAATAGCAGATTTTCAAACACGCAAAAAATTCAATATTTAAGATTGCCATCTATTTCCATGTAGTCAGTGGTCATTTCTTCTATGTTGTCAATGGATGTTCTCCACATATAGCTAGGGATAATTTGTTCTAAGTACTTCGGACGGGGGTGGGACAGGCCAGTGGTTAGTGCGCGGACATTGCATTTGGACGACCCGTGTTCGATTCTAGCCTCTGCCGAAGCAGTCCTCGTGCTCAGGCAAATTAGATTACGGTACATTAAATATGTGGGTCCGTAACTCATTCCGAGAGGTTAGTACTAGGGGAATGGGGGTATGGTTCTTGTGAATGCGACTGCTACAGGGTTCCGGTCTAAATTGGGCGGCATTTTCCGTCCGTGTAAACACATGCCTTAAACTTTCGGTAGGTTGGACAGTCTGAGTCGAAGAAGAAGAAGAAGTTCGGGGGGGAGATGAGTACCGCCATTTTTTATTATTTGGCGACTGTTGAAGAACATATGGGCGGTAACGTTTCATCAAGAGTAATTGTGGATCATAAAGGTACAAAGATTAAATCATACAGATAATGCTATTAAACAAACTTCCTATAATATCCTGTTTTCAAAAATATGCCTAATGTTTTTTAGTGAAATTTCTTATTTTGAATCCCTAATATTTACAGGTATATTAAGAACGTGTTGTCTAAAATGGAACATCGCAGACTACAAGATATTTACTTACGTGCAGTGTTCCTTTCAGACATACAACCGTCGGTGTGAAATCCCCACGGGAGCGACCATTCTCCGGCCTGTCCAGAGACATTTTATATTACCGAATCAAATATTAATAAAGACAGATTTCTTAATAAATTTAGAAATTCACACGACATTTTTTGTAGAAATTGAGTTGAACTTTTACGTTAATTTCACATGTTAACCTAGTTTCCACTTATGTGGCTGCATTTAAATCATTATAAATGTTTGTGTCGTGATTTATTATTTGCAGGTTGAGATTTCGTGGCTTTATTCCAGTTTGCAATGTAATTTAAGATCCATCGCATCATGTAACTGGAAAAAGTATTTATTGAAATATTCAAGCAAGTAATTACTGTATATAGTAAATGCTTGTATAAATGTAAATATAGTTTTAAAAATTACACTGGGACATTTGACTTCCTCCCTCCCTCCCGAACAAAAAGGTCTTCAAAGAAACGCTGTGTACAAACAGTCGTAATATCTTCATGAATTTATGGGGACGGTACAGGTTATCATGAACTTACTCCATATGATGTTCATATCTGGAATAAATATAACAACTATGTGTAGATGCAACTGCACTTTCCCCATGGGTACTATACTGTTAAAAAAGTATTGTTATTATTAGAGTCTAACTTTATAATAGTTATATGGAATTCCTGATCATTTACGATCACTAGACTTAAATCATTCAATTTTGTAGTGCGTAATTTGGTATGTAATATATTAGTTAATTTAATTATTATATCTATTTAGAGAAGTTAATTTAGAGTATGTGAAATATTAATTTTGCACAATATGTTTTTTGGAATTTATAAAATGCATATTGTAGACCTGTTGCTTTTATAAGGATTTTGGGTTTTGTATTAATCAGCCGGTATACTTTTTTTTATCTTGCTTTGCCACTGAAATATTTTTCACTTTATATTTTCTTTATTGAAATAAAGAAAATATAATCTATTTCATACTATGTTTAGCTATATTTATTAAATTGTTAATTCCTGCCCTGATCATTTATAACAGTTAGGGAATTATTATTTTTTTTAATATTATATGCCGCTAATATATATCAACATATGTTTGCGAGTTTGGTATTTATAAGAACAAAAATGGGTTTAATATCTGAAAATAAATTTATTTGCTTCTGAAAACACTTGACTTTCAATTTGTCTTTCAATTTTCTATACAGAGGTGTTGTTCTTTACAATCTATCAGTTAATGAACAGATGTGCTGTTATATTCTGCTGGCTCAAATTTTTATCGAATTTCCTTGACTTCGATATAGTTCTTCTCAGAGGCGGATTTATCCTGAAATGTCACATTATTTTTAATAATAAGGTAACTGTGCTCATATTGCAGTTTTACTTGACCTTTAATAAAAGGTATTACTGAAAATACAAATTTGTAATTTACTTAGGGGGATTATTGTGAGAGTGTCATAAAATTCGACTCTGGGATGGATTCACACCTCTTGATAATAGGTGCTAGGAGTATTCTTTCTATATATCTAATTATTGTATTTTTCAATAACGTTATGGAATGCATAGTATTTTTATATAAAATATTCAATGGCTCAAGTCGGATGAAGCCGAAATGGTTTTACGCGAATTGCATCTTTAATTATGAGTGCTTTGTCGTTTTTATACATTTTCGATTGAGTTCAAAATATTAAAATATCGAGATTTATATAACCTTCTTCAAAATTGTACAACATTTTAAAATAACAAATTGTATCCAATCTATCTCAAAAACGAAAAACTTGTTGTAAAATTCAAATATATATCCTTGTAAGGTTTTCAAAGAGCTATAAATTACTTCCATACTGTTCATAGTTAGAAACCTTAGTTTTGGCTCTGATCTTAGCCGGATACCCCGATCTTAGATTTCACGTCAAAATATCGAATTGTTTTATTAGTTTTCTTAAATATATATACAATATTAGTCACCAACCAACTTAAATGTAAGAAAGTGATTAATTGATCATCCATCGCCACCACTCGTCAATGCTTTCCAGGCTATTGTTAATAGTAAATATTGTGCATGCGGTGATTTACAAAAATAAAACATCATATAGCAAACCACTTTTTAATTTTTCTTGTAAAATTATTGCAATTTCTAATTTATTAACAATTGGGGGCGTTTTAGCCCAAACCATCGTTAGTAGAATATAAAGTAGGATATAAAAGCAACAAATATTCTGAACATTCTATCAGAAAAACTCTAAACTATATGGTTTTAGGAGTTTTGTGTTCACTGATCATCTCATCACGTTCACCATGCTGACGAGCGGAAATAAACGGGAAACCATGGTCCATAGGCAGTGATAGATGATCAGTTAAGCGTTTTTTTGTTTTCATGGAATGCGCTGTAACCGAGCAGAACTCGGTTAATTATATACTAAATCATTATTTTTTCAGAATTACGCAGATAATTGAAGAACTAGATATGAGATGTGAAAAGTAACTTAAATTTAAAAACACATCTGGATCATCTCTAATTTTGGCATAACTGGGTGAAAATAAGTAGGCCATTGTTCACTTCCACTATCCGGTTACTTAAATTCAATTTGTAAAAACGGGCCAAATGCATCAAACTTTAAAACATATATTACTTTTGCAATATTAAAGTAAAAGAAAAATTATTACTGCCAATGTCTCCAAATTTTTAATTCTGCCATTGTCTCCAAATATAAACCCTAGTATCAAGCGTAATTTGTCTTTAAACGTTTTATACTAGGATTATGCGATCAAATATTTAAAAAAATATATAGTTTTAAAGTAGTGCTTGTTGCAACTATTACTTTAAATAATATTAATATATTTTAACATAAACGTATATATTAAACTGAAATAAAAAGCTTTTTTAATTAAACAGGGCAAATTTCCATATAGATTTTGGCACATTCAGTATTAATATTTTACAAATTCTATACATATTCTCTATTAATATAGAAAATATCCTACTATATAATAGCATAAATTGTAGTGGCTAACATCAAATTCTCCTTGAAATGGACATATGTTGTATTTCCATCACAGCGAGTAAATAGAACATATGACATCGTCCTCCTGCTGGTCTTTCTCATAGGTAATGCATTGTTAGTGTTAAAGTTTAACTTTATGACATTAATATACGATGTGCGTAAATTTACGGTCAATAGGATTTTCACTATTACAGCGATAAATTTTGGAATAGTATGGATGGCATTAAATGGTGATATATTGTTGAACGATAATCCTAGAAATATTTTTGGAATTATATAAACGGATAATATATCTGCCATGCTGTTACTATATGCAATTATTTGTACAAGTAATAGAACACAAATATAAAAATATAGTTTCAAATAAATGGTTGTTGAAACTGTTACTTTAAATAATATTAATATAGTTTTAAATAAACGTATTAATGTTATAGTTGTACAAATTTAATTTAAAAAAAAACTACTACAAATATTTGTTTAAGGATTTAAATTCTAGTTGTATCAGGTCGGTATTTGAAATTGGGATTTAAAAAAAAAGGAAATGTTAGCAAAATTTACAATACGGATGAGATTGATTCTGAAAGACAATGGTAAATGCATTTCATTACTATCTGTATAAATAAATTAACGGAAGATGAAATGCTATCATATTAAATAATAAAACTACGATGTTGATGTTAAGTGGTTTGGAACAAAATTGCAAATTTTAAAACAATATTGGTAAGTTCTTACTAAGTACACTATTAACCATGCATCGCGTAGTGGACAAGAAAGTATATTTCCGCATTATAGATTTTACATATATTTTTAAACATTTTAAAATATTTATAAAAATCAAATATACATTTGTATTAGTTAATTAAATAAAAATGATTTATGAAGCATAATTTAAATCTTCAAAATATTAAACCAAAAATTATAAAAAATTAAATAAAATAAAACTAAATTAAAAAATAATAATAATAATAAAATAAATTATTCATAAAGTCAAGCTAAAATACCAAATATACAAATTTGCTTTCGGAATAAATCTCCAAAATGAAAAGACACAACATAAGAGGTTGAATAAAAATAGGCGGTGGCTCCACTCCGATGGAGCAAAAATGATTTTCTGTGACTAAGGTTTTGTAAAATAAAATTGCAGTAAGTTTAATCATATTTTTCAGATACGTTTGTTTCCGTTTACGGCAGTATTCATCAATCTTGTTTGAACCACGAGCCACATTATTGGGTGGTGATTCAGTTAAGCGTGAGGATAAGCAAAACCACGTATCCTTATAAAAACGATTACGGTCGTATTCGCGGTTTCAGTTATTCGCGATCTCAGTTATCCGCGGTTTACTACGTCTCCAAAAAGATGGAAAATTAAATAAATAAAAGGTTTATAAGTTTCAAACCAAAGCTGGATCTTCATACTATTAATATAGTGGTGTGCATACTTTTTGGTGAACATTTTTAAAGCAGATTCTGTATACATACGTACGTAGAATGTTTATTATAAAATGTCTAACAATACCGTTTTGAAAATGAATACATTTTTGCCTATTATCCCTTGAAACTACATATGATAGTGTACAGTACAAATGTACTGAATATTTTCATTGCTCTAATATATCTTGAGTATTTTTCTACGTAAAGCATAAGAATCCTTTACTTTCATATGCACGACAGAGAGAGGGGAAAAACAACTTGTAAATGTTCAATGTAGTGTACAGAATGTACACTTTATTATTACTTCATTTAATGTTGGTAATATCCTACTGCGGGTAATTTATCATTCAAACTTTACCGCAGTTATGTATATTACTCGAATATCATAACTGCGGTAAAGTTTTCACGTTATGCAATAGCTTTCGATATTGTCAGCGTTTTCACGTTACCACAGAAGGTGTTGTAATCCGGTAATGACGGACACTATTGTTTTCTCGCAAGAAAAAAATGATAAAATGTATTTTCCATATATTTTGTGTACTTATATATAATAAATTACGTGGTTTATTTATTTTCTCATTACGTTCAAGTATGATTTTTTTACAAGCCTCAATTATCCGGGACGCTTAATTAAACGAAAATAATTTTTATATAATATACATCAAATAAATATTATCGGTACCTATTAGCGTTCAGCCAGCAAAAATATTTCATTTTAAATTTTCAGCAATATTCTGCTCTGTGGGACTATATCTATTATCTACGTATATAGGAGATAACAAACGACTATCCAAATGAATGCCATTAAAATTGGCCAATGAACCTTTGGGGCACAAATAAAATGAAATAAAAACAAAGACTTGATTTGGCAGAATAATTATCCATTCGAAATCCACACAGAAAAGTTATTTCGCTTTTTGAAATTTTTCCTGGATTCTTTTGACTTGCTGAAATAATGATTTGTTAAGAAATGATCTAATTAAAATTTTAAGTAATAATATGACCAAAAATATAATGAAAAGAGATAACAAAAAGTTAAACACTGCCAAGTTTCTAGTGCAACTGTATGAATTGAGTTAAATCTTTTATGTCCAAGAAATTTTTATTTTAACCTTTGGTAATCCTGATGCAGCCGCTCACAATCCGTATTGCTATTCCTTTTATAAAATGGTTGATGCCTTTTTGATGTAAGGAAGTGATGATTTAAATAAACGAATGTTAATAGCGAGTTTTGAATAAAAGGTATTACTCAAAAGGCGGAATTTATATATATGTTACCGCTGAAGTGCAGAATGCAGTTATTCTACAGATTATCTAGGTAATGTGCAAATAAAGTAGGGTGATCCGTTAAAGTGCCGAAAATTGTTTCATTTCTCAAATTACCTAGATAATCTGCACATTACCTGCTAGGCACTCGTTAAAGTGAAAATATGATCTTCGTAAGGTCTATAATGTCTATATGTCCAATCTTTCTTGGAATCTGTAGGTATTCCCCGAAATATTTGATGAGCTGAAATGGCATTTGTTTTCCGTATTTCAGTTTGTTAAAGTAAGAAGTCCATTGATCCGAACCTGTATGAGATCTTCCAAATTTATAGAATTTTTATTGTGAAATGAAATGGGGAATTTTTAGGGGATATTTTCTAAAGATTGAAAGATCCACAGATTTAACTATCTTTCAGATCCACAGATTGAATATCCACATATTTAACATGCCTGTACTCCGCATGTACACGGGGGCAATTTGGGTATAGTTGAGATCCGAATTCGGATCCTCCGAGAACATTCCCCGTGTCTTAACAACTTGGCTGTCTTGTCCCAATGTGCTTACTATTGCAGTGCATTTTGTATCCATTGTAGTATAAGCTATTGGATATTTAGCTGATATATTTGAGCCCAACTAGGATTCCATTTACAGTGTTCGCACACATGCATTTCCATTGATATTTTTCTTAATGCCACTTCAAACTATAGTTTGAAAAATTATATTTCAAACACAAATACACAGAAAAATAACAACAACATTAGTTTCAAATTTATATTAATTATCCATCTTCAACCACATTTTACTAATTAAACATTTACGTATTTAAAAGTAAATATATAAGTCTCAAAAGACAGTCGATGGTACTTCTTAAAAAAATATCTTGCAGAAAATGACACAGAACGTCCAAGTGTCAAAGAAATTATTATAAATTGAAAAATAATTTAAAACATTCTAAGTAATAATTTATCATAGCTTTTGTTTTAGGAAATGTAATTAAATGTATTGATTTCTGGAAAAGAGAAATTGTTCCAAAAGATTTAAAATTCCGATGCTATTTAATTATACTTTAAGTAATGATTTTTATCTGAGAACAAATTATTTTCGCCTGAAAAACCTCGCTCTTATTTAAAACATATTCTTCTTCAATTTGCTGTGTCTTTATTTATCCTTATTTGTCTGTATCTGTATTTGTATTCAAAACTCTAAGATATTAGATAACTAGCTATTGTGCCCAACTCTTCGCTCAGGAGAAATGGCTAACAGTCACTAAATGTGAGACCTACAACCCTTATTAATAGTCTTGATCCAAGCGAATAATGTCAACAGAGTTCTTGAATATTATTGCATATAAAAGTGAATCTACTTGATGATACTGCGTTTTTATTTTAGGTAATGTATTTTAATTTCTTTTAAAAACGGGCAGTATCTCGAGAACGGTTTAGAATAGCGTCATAAGGTAAATTGTCCTTACCCAAAACTTACTCTACAAGTACTTACCTTTGATGCCTCCACTAAGGGTGGAGTATGGAAACTCCGTCTCACGAGCACAGGGGAATAACACTCAAGACATAAAATAATAACTCTGAGTTAAATTGATCAATTCTTTAATTTCACATATATAACTATTTTGACTATTTATAACGTTTACTCGTAAAATCGTTTTAAGTGATACATATATCTATAACAACTATTTAAGTGACACATATATTTATACAAATTATTATATGAAATTCTTTTATTTTAAACACAAGAAAATATATACAGTTCTTTTATTTTAAACACAAGAGTTCGTTGCTAAGATTTGAGTTCTTACTTCAGTACTGTTAAATAATTGCTATAAGTTATATGCCTTCCGTGATCATTATTAACAAGTGAAATTTCCATAATTACCTCATTCGTTTTTTTTAACACTTTACAACAAAGTTGAAAAGTGTTTATGACTTTGTTCATACTGTCTGTCTGTCTGTCCGTTAGCACGATAACTGCCGTAAAAATGACTTAATCAAAATGAAATTTTAGTATGTTGTTCAGACGGTCTGTAGAACCTATGGTAATATAAATGAATAGTATCACCCAATTAGTTTTGGATTGAACCCGGGTCGAAAAAATGAAATACATTGAGCCCTATGGGACCTAATTTTTCAAACATTTTTAAGCGGATTTAAAATTCACAAATTGCTTCGAAAATTTTAGGTAATATTCAAATTGTTCCATAAAATATATAAAAAAAAATTCAGCGAAGTATATTCAGTAGTTTTTTAAATAAAAATTAAAATTTTACACGTCTTATATGAAACGATCACGTGACCATGATATGAAACGATCACATGACCCACTTCAAAATGATATATGGCATTCATCTTGTTTCAAAATCGTGATTATTTAAAGTTTTTTTTAATTCATATTGAGTGTTGTATCCGTCCTAAAACTACTTTATTTTTGCTTTAATTCTGTGCATCTACATACTGAAACAACGCAATGACAATATATTTGAGTTTAAATGCTCATCTAAATTTGATTATTTCTACAACTAAGCCTATTTTTCACCTATGTAAAATGTAAGCAGCAAAATATATAGAATGAGTTGCATTAGAACTCCTGTATATTTTTAACACAAAATAATTTAGTCCATGGAGTCTGCATGGCTGATATGAATGAAATATTAATTGATTTCATAAAGAGAAGGACGATTTTTTTCGATGAAGTTTCAAGCATAAAGTTTAATTTTTTGTAGCTCCATGGTCTTAAACAAAATGTTTAAATAAAATAAATTATTATAGTATTGTGATGAATGAAATGAATGGGAGATAGTTATGAATGAAATCCTGTTTTTATAGAGAGATCTAGACGTGTTATTTTTTCTATGGCGTCATTTGAATTCATTTCAGTTTTTTTCGATGAAGTTTTCAAATATAATAAATTATCGTAGTTTTATGATAATTCTAAAACTATTACCGATGAATGTATAACATTTTAGAGATGTTTAAACCAGGCAATTTATATTCCAATGCCGTCATTTGAATGAAGTTCATTTTTTTCGATAAAGGTTTAAGTTTTCAAATATAATAAATTAATGCAGTATTGTGATAAGTTTCAAAATATTACCGAGGAATGTATTGCATTTTAGACTTGTTTAAATAAAATTGCGTTGAAGTTGGAAAGTGTGTCATAATCAATTATTTAAGCATGATTGATCTTTCTTGTTTTTTTTTTTGCACTTTGACATTTAGTCGAGAACACACTTTGCTGGATGCCTGCGTATACTTGATACATCTCTTGCATTCACTATGCACATACTGCGCTCTCTCATCACATTGATGATCCACGTTATCTTTGTGCGGTACGCAGGAGATTTTTTTGATACTCCTAAATTTACGTGTTACTAGGACGCTGTCGAATATTGAATCTCTCGAAACTTCTCGAAAAACTCTGGAACCACCTTTTTCTTTCCCCCTGTGGTGTCATCATACCACCTCTTTTGATTTATTGTTGGTAATGGGGGGATGCACGCTATTTACTCATGTGTGAGTTCCAATTGGTTTTCATGGATGCATTTAAACTGCTTTTTAGCACCTGTATTGACATTGTTATTGATTGGCATCTGTAATTGAAATGTCAGCATGTCGTTCGACAGATAACTTTCTAAAGTTTGCGTAGTTTTTTAATGTAAAATTGAGCAATAGAATTATTATTGAGTTAACAGTATTGAAGATCCTGATTTTATTGTTATTTTCCAAAAGACATTCAAAAATCGTGCAAAACCTTGAGAACGTTTCCTGTTAGCGTCCCATAATTTATATCATTCATTTTCTAATATAATAAATTTATGAAATTTTTATGTTTCCATCATTGCAGGTTTCGAATTTTCAATCACTTTTTCAAAAATTCATTCAAAGAAATTAATTTCAATTTTTAAACCTCTTCTGAATGTTCGATTGCGTCTGAAATCAAATTTTTATTATTCACAGACTGCGATAATCATTCTAAATTACCTTTGAAACACTCCATGCGTTTCCGATATCACATCCACAGACTGAGGGACTCACACACATGCACACACACTAACATACATAGCCATACATATACTAGCATATATACTCACACTATAACACACATGCACACACACTAACATACATACATAAAAGCACACGATCTAGGATTGCCATGCACTGAATTTCGGAGGAGGAGAAGTAGGGTTGCCAGATTTGGTGATTTATCACAAATTTGGCGCTAATTGGCGATCGATATTTGATGATAACGAATACCCTACAGATATGAGAGATTTCTAAGTTTCAATAGAGAGTCTATAAAAGGAGTCATCACTAAGTTCGAGCTGAGTTGACGTGATCCGAGATACATTAAACTGTAACATAGGTCATTTTTTGAGAATATTATCCGCTGTTTTGTAAAATTAGTGGAGCATTTTATTGTTATTTGCTGTACCTGACAGTTATTTAGTACTGGCAATGTAAAATAGTTATTCAGCTGTTTTACTGTATAATGATCATATTTACGCTGTATTTGTGAATCAACATGTCAGTTATCCAGAAATATGGACTCATTCTTGTATCCGGAGAGTACACTCACTATTCCAGAGGATAAATGCCAGTATACAGTAAAACAACTCAATAACTACCACAAAAGATCATTGAACAACTATTTTGTACAGAAAAATAGCAATTAAATGATCCACTAATTTTACAAAATTACCGATAATATTCTAGAAACACTGACGTATGCCATAGTTCAATGTAACTCGTAACACTTTAACTCCACTCCAACAGACTGATGACTTCTTTTATAGACTCTGTGTTTGGTGCCAACCATGAGAAGTCTACACGCCATATATGGTAATTTTCTTATCTCTGTAAGTTACCATGACAACGCATGACGTCACGAAGAAGAAAAGGTATTTGTACTGTTTCGACCGAACAAAATAGTATGTAATGTATTGTATGGAATGAAAGAAGTAGGTAGAGCGTAGTTACAGTGTAAATATTGTTGTGTGCGTGTAGAATAAAGATGGTCTACCTAATGACGGCTTCTGTTCCTTGTTATTCAATTTAAGTAGGAAGTGAAACACAAACATGGTCCGTCGAGCCGGAGTAAGAATTCAAGAGTTGAATCACCTAAAGGATTTCGGTAACGAAATGGGAATTACAAGGCTCCAGAAGTCGCAAAGCTTAAGGTCAGTATAGTTAAAAACTACATTCGTTGAATTTATAGTGCATTCGTGATACACGTATCTTGAATTTAACCAAGTTGAAATAACTATGTCTGAACTAATTACAATACAACATGAAATCTATGATTCTATGACAAGATTCATTAGAAATTATAAGAAGGATTCAAAGGATAGGAAAACGGAATCGTACCTTAATTTAAGGTTGAACAACTTTTCCGAATACTGGATCGAGTTCAAAACTACGCACCGTAAAATAATTTTATCCAAAGAAGTTGGAAACGACGATCCTTATTTTACGGACGATTTTTACTCAACGGTAGAAGATTTCTTTATCAACAATAAGTCAGAAATCCAAGAATTTCTTGTTTCTAAATTTAGTTTAGCTTCAAACAATGAAGCGGTGCAGGATATGCGAACTCCAAGTCAAAACTTTAATAATGATGTAAGATTACCAAGAATAGAATTGCCTAAATTTTCTGGTAAATACGAAGATTGGACTTCATTCCATGATATGTTTGTATCCATAATTCATAGTAATGAGTCGATATCTAAGGTGCAAAAACTCCACTATTTGAAAATCCATTTAGTTGGAGAAGCAGAGAAATTGCTTAAGCATTTTGCAATTACCGAAGATAACTATGAAATAGCATGGAAATCAATAATTGAACGGTAAGAAAACAAGAGAGTGTTGGTCAATTCGCAATTGAAATCACTTTTTGCTCAACCAAAGATAACCAGGGAAAGTGCTTATTGTATTAAAAGTTTATTGTATACCACCCAAGAATGTCTATCAACATTAAAAAATTTGGGAGTTCCGGTAGAACAGTGGGATGATATTGTGGTCTATATAACGACGCAGAAACTTAGTATAGAATCGCTTCAGTTATGGGAACAAAGTTTAAGCTCAAAAACAGATTTACCTAAATTTGAAGAGTTGAAATCATTTCTTGAATCCCGTTTCAAAACACTTGAAGCTATTTCAAATTATAATCAAGCTACTTCAAAGAAAGTAAGCGCTCAGGAAAAAGAAATTTCGGGAGCTAAAGAAAATCGAACAAGAACGTATCTTATAACTAAAAATGTGATCTGCATAATATGCTCGGGAAAACATGCTTTAGGACAATGTGAAATGTTTACGAAAATGAACAATCTGAAAAAGTTAGAAACAGTGAGGCATAAAGGTTTATGTTTTAATTGCTTATCTCCGAAACATGTTGCACGCCAATGCCTTAGCAAAATAAATTGCCGATTTTGCGATCGACGACATCACAGTATTTTACACAGAGCAATTGTTAATAATAAACAGGATAATGGGGTCAAAGCCAGAGATCATAAAGATCCAGAATCTGGTTCAAAAGAAATATTAAGAAGTGAAAATTCCAATGAAACTACTACTCAAACTTGCACTCATTCTTTTCGTGACATTCCAAAATTCAGTGAAATTTTATTAGCTACCGCACTTATTCGAATCTCATCACCTTCGGGAATGGAAATAACAGTGAAGGCATTATTAGATCAAGGATCGCAATCGACCTTCATAACAGAATCTGCTGTACAAAAACTTAGACTTAAGAAAGATCCGGTCGTCGCTCAGATTCTTGGAATGGGAAAATCTAAAGTTGGAATATCTCGCAATCAAGTTAGATTTAGAATAAAATCCCGATTTAAGGAAGAATTATTGACGACTACTAATGCTTTAGTGCTTAAAAATCTCACAGATTATACACCACCACGATGCTCAATATCTGATTCTTGGGAACATTTAAGAAACATTAATCTTGCTGATCCAAACTTTAGCAAAGTAGGAAAAATTGATATCATACTTGGCGCAGATGTATATTCGCAAATCTTATTGGAGGGTATCATAAAAGGACCAAGAGGTACTCCAATTGCTCAAAATACTTCATTAGGTTGGATTTTGACGGGATCAATCTTGAATAATTCTCAGGATAGCTATTCCAAACAACAAACAACTAAAATTCTGAATCTTCACAGCATGTCGGAAATACACGATCAGCTGCGAAAATTCTGGGAAATTGAAGAAACTTCACTAACTCGAACACTCACTGCTGAAGAACAAATGAGTGAAGATATTTTTGAGAAAACGCACAGAAGGGAAAATGGACGTTATGTAGTAAATTTGCCATTTAAAGACACTTTAACAACACTTGGTGAATCAAGAGATATAGCGGTTTCGCGATTTGAGCAAAACGAAAGAAAACTATCAAGAAATCCTAAAGTTAATACAGAATATTCAACATGTATAAATGAATATATCAAACTAAACCATATGGAAGAAATCCAAAACACCCCAAAGGATCTCAAAATTCACGGAATTGGTTACAAACCAAATTATCTTCCTCATCATGCAGTGATCAAAGAAAGTAGTTCATCTACGAAACTTCGAGTGGTATTTGACGCATCTCAAAAAACTTCGACTGGTGTATCATTAAACGATAAATTATTAGTAGGACCGAATCTTCAAGAGGATATGACAGCTATATTACATAGATGGAGATTTTATCGAATCGTATACACAGCTGATATAGAAAAAATGTACAGACAAATCCGTGTTGTGGATAAACATACAGACTATCAAAGAATAGTTTGGAGGAATTCTATGTCAGAAGCAATAAAAGATTACCGATTACTAACAGTAACGTTTGGATTGGATTGCTCAGCTTATCTTGCTATAAAAACCTTGAAACAATTAGCTCGCGACGAGAAACTAAGTTTTCCATTAGGAGCAGAATCTACAATGAACGATTTTTACGTAGATAATCTTATGTCTGGAGCGGATGATATTTCTGAAGCATTGGAGAAACAAAAGCAAACAATTAATCTTTTAAAATTAGGAGGATTCCCTCTAAGAAAATGGGCGTCTAACAAAGAAGAATTGCTTGAATCATTACCTGAGGAATTTCGAGAAATATCAAAGCTGAAAACCATAGAAGCAGATCAAAGCATCAAAACTCTTGGTTTATATTGGCATCCAATAACAGACGAATTCGGTTACAAATTAAGTTCTATGGCAACGGAACAATCTACTATTACAAAAAGAACCATTTTATCGAACACAAGTAAACTATTCGATCCATTAGGATGGATAGCACCAGTTCTAATTACAGCTAAAATTATGCTTCAGTCACTGTGGATGATTGGATTGAATTGGGACGAAGAACCACCAGTAGAAATTCGACAACAGTGGATTGACTGGATAAGTCAATTACCAGATATGGAAAATATTAAAATTCCAAGCTGGATAAACTACAGTTATTCCGAAAATCATTCTATCGAAATGCACATATTTTGTGATTCCTCGAGTACTGCATATGCTTCTGTTGTCTATCTTCGGATAATTTCTGAAACAACAATTTCTACGCACATTGTTGCAGCAAAGACTAAAGTCGCTCCAGTGAAAACAGTATCTCTGCCAAGACTGGAACTTTGTGGAGCACTGTTAGGGGCAAGATTAGCTTATCAAATCTCATTAGCAATACATGCAAAAATTGAAAATACGTATTCTTGGACAGATTCAAAGATCGTTTTAGCCTGGTTGAGAGGACATCCTACGCGATGGAAAACCTTCATAGCGAATCGTGTCGTTGAAATTCACGATAAACTTAAAAATTGTAATTGGATGTATGTGCCATCAAAAGAAAATCCTG
Source organism: Amaurobius ferox (assembly GCA_951213105.1). Classification (NCBI taxonomy): domain Eukaryota; kingdom Metazoa; phylum Arthropoda; class Arachnida; order Araneae; family Amaurobiidae; genus Amaurobius; species Amaurobius ferox. The sequence goes on from OX578145.1 coordinate 30,392,739, forward strand.
CCGATTGCGCGACTCGTGGACTTACACCAGACGAACTGATTAAGCATAAATTATGGTGGAAAGGACCTGCATGGCTTACAATGCCTCAAGACTGTTGGCCTAAATCCATTTATATTCCACCTACAACCATAGAAAAAAGAAAGGTTGTCACATTAACAACATTAAATGCAAGTGCAGATTTTGACTTGATTACAAAATACTCTAATTTGTCTAAACTAGTAAGAATAACTGGGTATTGTTATAGATTTGCATCTAATTGTAAGATCTCAAAAGCTGAACGTAGTTTATCTTATCTTACGGGGCAAGAACTAAAAAACACTTTAATGAAACTTGTAAAATTAACACAGAGATAATACTTTACTTCTGAGATAGAACGACTAGAGAACAAAAAAGAACTATCGCATAAGAGTCGACTTCTAAATCTCAACCCATTCCTAGATGGTGAAGGTATATTAAGGGTAGGAGGGCGTTTAAAATATGCCAGTTTACCGTTTGAAGAAATTCATCCTGCGATCTTACCAAGAAAAAATCATTTAGTCACCCTTATAATCCAAAAAATTCATCTAGATACGCTGCATGGAGGAACACAGTTAGTATTAGGACTTTTAAGAAAAAGATATTGGATATTGGACGCTAGAAATACGATAAAATTTATTTTACATAAATGTATCGTATGTCATCGACTAAAAGCCAAAATGTCTCAGCAGCTTATGGGAAATCTTCCAGCTCCTAGAATAAATGAATCTAGACCTTTCTCTCATGCTGGAGTAGACTACTGCGGCCCAATCGAAATTAAGATTTCAAAAGGTCGTAGTGCGAAATCACAAAAGGGATATATTGCAGTATTTATATGTTTAGCCGTAAAAGCGATTCATCTAGAAGCCGTTTCCGATCTGACTAGCGAAAGTTTCATGGCAGCGTTCCGACGATTCACATCGCGTCGCGGACTTTGTTCTGATTTGTATAGTGATCAAGGGACAAATTTTAAGGGAGCAAATTCCATGCTTAAGGACGACTTTAAAAAGTCGATTGATCAAATTAACAAGGAAATAGTACATGTCTTAACCGAAGATGAAGTAATGTGGCACTTCATCCCTCCGTCATCGCCACACTTTGGAGGCTTATGGGAAGCGGGCGTAAAATCCACAAAATACCACTTGAAGAGAATTTTAGGAAAAAGATTGCTTACATTCGAAGAATTGAGCACAGTATTAACTCAAATCGAAGCATCGTTAAACTCAAGACCGATTACGCCAATTCATGATGATCCGAACGACTTCAACCCACTTACACCGGGACACTTCCTAATTGGAAATTCGTTAAAAGCAATACCTGAACCAAGTATATTAGATATAAAGGAAAATAGATTAAACAGGTGGCAATTGCTGCAACAACTGAATCAACAATTCTGGAAAAGATGGAATTTAGAATACATAAGCAGAATGCAACAAAGACCGAAGTGGTTAAAACAACGCAAAAATGTGGCCAAAGGACAACTTGTTCTCATCAAAGATGATCGACTACCCCCTACCAAATGGCTTCTTGGCAGAGTAGTTGATACGCACGCAGGTAAGGATAATTTAGTAAGAGTTGTCACGCTACGTACAAAAGATGGTATTCTCAAAAGACCCCTCACGAAGATTTCGCCCCTCCCGATCGACAATCCAGAGCCTCTAACCAAAACCAATGATGAGAGTTTAGAACTTTGAATTTTATATTTATATTATTTGTAGACCATTCATTTGAACTTTTTTCGAAATCTAGCGGGATTCTCGATGCCTGAACGTTTGAAATTAAACTCTTAGTTCAAGCAAAGAGTTCAAGGCCCCGTGTATGTTTGGTGCCAACCATGAGAAGTCTACACGCCATATATGGTAATTTTCTTATCTCTGTAAGTTACCATGACAACGCATGACGTCACGAAGAAGAAAAGGTATTTGTACTGTTTCCACCGAACAAAATAGTATGTAATGTATTGTATGGAATGAAAGAAGTAGGTAGAGCGTAGTTACAGTGTAAATATTGTTGTGTGCGTGTAGAATAAAGATGGTCTACCTAATGACGGCTTCTGTTCCTTGTTATTCAATTTAAGTAGGAAGTGAAACACAAACACTCTGTATAGAAATTTCTAGAAATTTTTCATATTTCGTAGAATATTCGTTATTTCGACGTTTTTCTCGAACCTTAAGAAATCCGCCAAATGTCGATAAATTGGCGATAAATCGCCAAATCTGCCACCCCCTCCGAACTTCACCATATGGCAACCCTAGATTCAAGTCGTAGGTTCCATGTACAAGTTTTTCTCGGTCTGGTTTTTGACAGGATCCATTATATATTAAATGCAATATTTATTAAATTTAACATCCTAGACTAACGATTATGTATAATGTTCGATAAATTCGATCAATTAAGTCAAGTCATCATATTTACCACTACGAGCTAGCAAGTATGCACAATTAGCGGTAAATGTGATTAATCCGCAATGTATGAAATAAATTTATCAAATTTACAAAAATGATTGGCGATTATGCATAATAACCGGCGATTATGCATAACCGCCGGGTTTATCACTTTTACGGTAACATATATACATAAAGTAATATATCAATAGAGATACAGCAAACTCTAATACTAAATTTCTTCACTGGAATCTTTTCACGTATTAGACATAGCAAAGAAAGTCTTCTTGTTTCTATCGTATAGGTAATCATATCCCAAAGAAGAGTTTCTAAACAAAATCTAATTTTCTGCAAAAGGAAAAGTCTGATGAGGGTATTTTTAGAAACAAATGCCAATAAATAAGAGTCTTACTTTTTGTCAGCGGAAATGAAACCCAATCTGAAAATTTTCTTTTTTCTCTTCTGAACGAATGGTTGAAGACAGATTTATTGAAAGAGAATGGACTATCACTTCTATTTAATGATTTTATTTTCTTTACAAGATATAGTTTATGTAAAAATGTTATATAGTATATGTTAGGATGCTATAGTATGTGCTAGATACAGTTTATGTTAGGATGAGATTAAAATAAAAACATCGGATTTTCATAGATGGTTATACTTTGGGTATTCATCAAGACGAATTAAATATTTTTAATGTGATTAACAAGTGTGGTCAGGGAATCTATGCTGAAAAAGAAGGGTTACGAAAAATGCAAACACTCCGGACGCTGACCAAAAATAACGGATATATTTACAAACTATTTACAATTGTTACATATGAAATATACCATTTATGAATACACAGACATAATTTCCATATTTTAATATATTAAGTTTAATATATTTTTCTAAGAAAGGTAAAAAATAAAGTATTTTTAATTTCTTTATTTTCAGTCGAAACATTTTCTAAATTTTAAATTCTAGATATAAATAAGGAGCTACAAAAATGTTTAATAGGAAATGCAATTTTAATATCAATAATTTGTTTTTCTCAAACTCTTATAATTTTCGAGTCTTATCAATTTGATGAAGATTTAAAGCTTTCCGTTTTAAAAGATTGTAATGTTTACATGTCGAAAAAAAAATGATAGCTATGAACAATACGTAAATAATAGTTCTTTGAAATTCCTACCATGATATATAATTGAATTTCAGATTTGTTTCTTCAGTGTATAAAAATATTAACATATCTAACTAAAATTTAGATTTCTTACTTTAATTCCCATGTGCCCATATTATATATTCTAAGCGGAACAAATGAGACCGAAAACAATGAATAAACATATTGAAATAATATTGGCATTTATTTTATAATATTTATTCACACAAAACCATTTCGGTACCATCCGACTAAAGCCACTGCCGACTTTTTTATCATGTCTATATGTCCAATCTTTCTTGGAATCTGTAGGTATTCCCCGAAATATTTGATGAGTTGAAATGGCATTTGTGTTCCGTATTTCAGTTTGTTAAAGTAAGAAGTCCATTGATCCGAACCTGTAAGAGATCTTCCAAATTTATAGCATTTTTATTGTGAAATGAAATGTGATTTTTTATTGGAGATATTTTCTAAAGATTTAAATTAAGCTCCCTGTGCGAATATTGTAGTTTGAGGAGATAATATCTCATGAATGAATGAAGTCGTTTTTCTTCCCCATTAATACATAGACATGTTCTTTACAATAGCTATGTAATTTGTAATTTATAAAAAAATAAAATAAAGTAAGTTGAAGCAAATAATAAATTAAAATCAAAGAATATAAGATACAATCTCTTAAATTCAAACAAATGAGTGTTTGAGACGAATTTCACATATTTTATAAAAATATGAATTCCAAACGTCGGATTTTTAACTCTGAAAAAGAAATAAAATCAAAAAATTTCTTTACATTATCAATTTCTCCCTAGATGACCCCCAGTTAATGAACATCATATTTGAGGGAAGATAATAAAATCTATCCTCATCCTTCAAGTCTCTTCCTTGTGGATTATACAGGTCCATCAAATAACTTCCGTAGTCCGGGTAGAAATTGCGCTCACATTTTCTTTTGGTTCCATTTCCAATGGAATTTTTTCCAACGTAGATAGAGAGATATAATAGAGAGAGATTCGTTTTCTCTAAGAATATCGCTTGGCGCTTAGAGGAAGCAAGAAATATGGTGGCGGTGAACTCGTCGCTAGAAGGAGTAACGATTCTTTGTTTAAATGTACAGGGAATGCGTTATATGTTTTTTTTCGGATAATATATATAATTAAAATAAAAGTTACTTGATCGCAAATTATCTGCGTAAACACTGTCCACCTTTCTTTCCCTGAAGGCTTCACCGCTACAACATAAGCATTATTTAAGAAATATCTACAAGGCATGTATCAATTGTGTATATGGCCACGCAAATAATTCTCCACTCCCATTTTGAGCATTCTGAGTTATCTTAGGAAATTGATATAGTGCCTATATGCTATAAATATAAAAGAGAGGAATAAAATCCGTATTTACGTAAAAAGGATTTCATTCCAAATCAATATTCTCGAAGGTGATAAAATGACCAAGGAAAAATACGAACATTTGTATAACTTTTCAGCCTGGATTATTGTTACTACTTCTGCCTTTCTATGTCTACTTTTTTAATTTTATTTATACCCCGAAAGGTGATAGTTAAAGTTTTTTCAAGTGCAGCCATCTGTACATCGACTAGTTAAACCTAAAACGGATATCTTTATACTACATATGCACAGATTAAACTGCTTTTAAAATTATAACACAAAAATAACTTCAGTCTTGGGATACAGCACAAAAGCAACTCTGTCGATTGGTTTCAAATGTTGCAATTTTGTGTGTCCTGACGATGAAGTCTGTTTGTTAACTTCGAAACCTGTCAATACTATTATTTTCGAGTTATATACTGTTCAATTAAGTCATTTCAGTTTTATAATCCCCCAGAGTATGAGATTGCGAAAAATTAAAAACAAAAAATATTTTCTCACCTTCCATATGTATGATAATACTTAAAACAAACAATTTATATAAAAATTATTTGGTTGAATCACAGTAAGAAACATTCAACAGTGTTAAATCCAGAAAGCTATGCCAAACATGGCAGAAGTCAATTGAAAAAGCTAAGATAAACAACTATGAACCATCAATCACTATACCCAGACGACACCGGCTGATTATAAGGACACTTGTGCAGTACAAAACCCCATGGTTTAAGGATGATTAACATTTCGCCAATAGTATTTTGAAAATTGACTTCTATATGATGTAAAGACCCCTAAATATATATATACTGAATATATATAATATGTATGTACTTCTATAGTGTGCTCTGACGAAAAAGACTTTTTCTTAATTTCGAAACAGGTCAATACTATTATTTTTGTGTTGTACTATATCGTTTAACTAATATTAGTTTTAGTACTCTCCTAGAATAAGATTGAGAAAAATTAAAAATAAAGTATATTTGCTTACTTTCTATATGTGCCGCTAATATTTAAATAATATAATTTATATAAAAATGTTTTCGTATTATCATCATATACATAAATTTAATTTGACGAAATCCAGAAAGCTGTACCAAACATGGCGGCAATGAATTGAAATAATTAAATAGACAATAATATCTGACCTCGGACAACACCGGCTATGTATAAACACATCTGTTATGCAGTGCAAAATTCCACTGGGTAAGGATGAAGCATTTGAAACAAAGACAGCGATTTAAATTTTATCTGTTTATTAGATAAACCATTTTAAAGACTTATACTACCCCGAAATTTACACAGAAAGTAGTTAGTACATTTTTTTCGGACATACTATAGTACATATATTATCGCGAATACTTGCTAAAAAATTTTTTTGAAAGACTCGACTGGAATACAGCCTTTGCAGGCTGCCATTTCGATATAATATTTGAACACTTGAATCATGGTTTCCTGATTTGGAGATTTATCACCACCCTGCCATTTTTTCCGACTTTTCGAATATACTAAAATATTTCCGAAGTATCGAATATTTTTGGGGTTACGAGTCATATCTAGAAATTTCTACGAAGGGTATAAAACAGGAGACATCGCGCAGTTGGAGAGTAGATAACATGATACGAGCTAAATTGAATTGCGAGGTACATACGTGTTTTAAGAATATTATCGGCTATTTTGTGAATAAGTTAAGCATATACTTGCTGTTTTATTGCATCTGCCAGTTATTTAGCCATCTTATAATATAGTTATAAATCTATTAACTGCACATTTTTCATGTGTATGCTTACTAGTGTTTTTAAATAAATGTACTATCTATCTAGAAATTTGGAGTCATTCTTGTATGCAGAGAGTACACTTATTATTTCCGAGGATATGTCATAACTAATTGGCGTCAAAAGTGGGATTTCTAGAATCTTGACAAATGTATGTGGTAGTGACAAGAAATTTGATGCAAGAACAGTTGAGAGAGATTGTGGCTTAGATTACAGCCATGAAAGACGAACAAAACGCGATGACAGAATATATAAAATAAATTTAAACTGGACAAGAAGCAAAGGAAGCTGGACAAGAAACGACAGAAGATTAAATGAAACAAGCTATTAGAGATGGGCAATAAGCGACAAAAGAAGAGATGAAGCAAGAGATTAAAGCTGTTTAAGAAGAAATAGGAGAATATATTAGAGCCGTGAAAAAATATATTAAAGAAACAATGAAGCGAGACAAGACGAAATTGAAGATGAAGTCGAGATAAAAGAAGAAGACAAAGCTGTACAAACCAGGATAGATGATAGACAAGAACAGATGAAGTTGGGATAAGGATGGTACACAAGAGGGTGTTTCTCAGAAATTCGGCGACGTGATTGAAATTTATGCGTAACTTGAAAATAGATAACTTATTTTCAAACGAAAATCGTCAGTCGCCAATATGGTTTTTCGCGTGCAACCAGTATCCAAAGTAAAATCTTCTACGTATAATGTACATACAGAACATACGGTCGAAATTTCGCGCTCAATTCGACAATATCGCAGAAGCGAATGAATGGGATGAAAAGGCAAAAACCTGTTAACCCGATTCTTCCCATCGAGGTTCCGCGACTGATGTTTTGTAGATGCTCTTGACATAAACACTTCTGCACCCGCTATGGGGAGGATAATTTGGTAGAAGCGAGTAAAGTTCAACTGAAATCTCGCTGCCAAAAGTATGGAGAGGGTCTACAGAAGCTGGCGTCGAATATTGAAATAATTTTGGAAGTGTACTTTTCAGACTGCCTTATGGATGTTAGAGAAATACTTGCAGCCCTGTATTTTACAGACGTTATTCGTAACATAGAAATTCAACACGTCTTTCTTATGATCTGAGATCTGCACTGTCCCTAGCAAGTTTGAAGGCATCTCGTAGACTTCATCGGTCCATCGTAAGTGACTAATAGTACTTCAGAATCCGAGATGCCGCCACTACGAAGTAAATAAAGGGCATGCTGCAGATGCAAAGTAACGATAAACTCAAACGATCATCTTTTTCGTTCGCCAATAGGCTGGTGTTTTGGACTTGCTGAAAAAGAGTCATTATAAGGATAAATTGCACATTAGCCGATCATCAGGATAATTGAGTATTCCCTTCAGGAAAGCATCAGAAAATTTAATCAGCGGTCATCTTGCTGGACGGAGATCACTGTATGAAGAAAATGCCCCATTTAAGACATTCAACATTTCATCCTTGCACGGAGGAGATTCTGGTCTTTATGCCATGATTCGTATAGAAAGGATCAAATGCCAAATGCTTCTAGATACAAGTACGAATGTGATCATTAAAAGTGGCATATCTCGCCGAATAAACAGTCAAGTTCTTCGTACAACACCCTCTATCTCTCTGAGCACTAATACTGCAGAATCAGCTAATGTACGCGTAAAAACGAAAGTTACTCTTCCTGTCGGGGCTATCATTTATCATCATATCGCTCAAGTTGCAAACATTCATGACCCATGCATTCTCGGACTGGAGTTAAGAAAACACAGATTTGATCTGGACTTCAAAAGGAACGGATTAAGTATAGCTACAAATGACATTCCTTTGTTTGGAACAGAAACGGAAGACATTTTAAGAGGAGTGTAATATTTTCACTGCAGAAGATGTTTCATGCCCGCCCGTAGCGAGTGTTTGGTGCGGATTCGGGAAGAGCTAAGATCATTCGGAATGGCAGTAACATATTTTCCATCTCTGGATAATAAATACGAAAAATATATTGTGGCTGCGGCTCTCGTGGATATTTCAAGAGACCACGTATCTAAACGTGTCGTAAATATCAGCGTTCATTTTCACAAGATTTTTTTTATTTCCCTTTAATACACTGACAAGTAAAATTTCTTTGTAATAGTTATACAAATTCTAATTTATAGAAAAAGAAAAAAAAAAGAAACAATAAATAAATTGAAATTTAAAAATGTAAGATCAAATCTGATGAATTAACACTGCTGGTTATTTTAGGGAAATGTCTCATATTTAAAAAAAATATATATTAATTTCCAAACGTCGAGTTTCCTTTCTGAAAAAATAAAGTAATGTTCATTAAAAAGCAGTATTCCTTAAAGTTCTGAAATGATCGTCGAACATTTAAATAATTTTTCTGCCTGGAAATTTCTGCCTGGATTTTTCTGCCTATTTTGTGGAAATTGAATAAATATGTACGTTATTGAAACAACTTAAACTTTCAATGTTACGATCGAATATCAGTTTAAATGTGTGTGCTAGATTTTACGGTATCTGATGCAAGACCTTAGTTAAAAATTGTCTATGCAGTAAGTCTAATCATTTTCCATTTTTCTGCTTTCTTAATGTTTGCGTTAAAATCTCTAACTATTACCTATTTCAAATATTTAAATATCGACATTTTAAGCTCTATAGTGAAGCCACAAATTATTTATACTTACTGATTACAGCTGAAACCTTTAATGTTCGAGGCTTTGCAAACTTTGAAAACGGACTATTTTTAACATTCTGTAAGTTGGCAAAACTATTGTTCAAAGAACTATAAGAACTTTGTAAAAACAAATGACTGATCTAAAAATTGGATTTTCTACTGAATATCGTTTATGCTTACCCATTGCATCTATACTTTACAGTTTAGAAGATGTTTAGATTGAAAATAATAAAAGTGAAATGAGAACTCGCTCGGACAAAAAGTCATTATTTTCAAAATAAATTATAAAAATTATAAGATATTGAGAGTATTTAAAAATGCTACTATGTTTTTGATAAAACAAGTATATATTTTTATATTTTTAGTTATTGGGTTTCGAGGTATAAGCATACAATATGTTTACACTTTTCGTAGCGCTCCGATTTCAGTCAGATACCCTGATTATAGACGTTATTTATGTATAAGAAAGTCATTCCCGATATACGTTCATACGTTCACGATATACGTTCGATGTACTTCCATACGTTTCAAGATATACTTTCATACGTTCACGATATACGTTCGATATACTTTCATACGTTCACGATATACGTTCGATATACTTTCATACGTTCACGATATACGTTCGATATACTTTCATACACTTCACGATATACGTTCGATATACTTTTATACGTACTCCGAAACTTTTAACGTTTCGTCACACTCAAAAATAAAATTCTATAAAATACATTTAACTATATACTTCAAAAATATATTTCTGTAATAAGCAGCAACTATACCATCTCGAAAGAGAAACAGCCATCTCATAAAAACTCTTTGCTCTTGTGTAATATCTAAATAAAATTTAAGTAAAAATTAAAACACTTAAAGCGTTTAAAAATTTGATTAAATATGGAAAGAAATGAGATTCAAAGGAAACAATTGAACTTTTTTCGAGGAAAAGGAAATATTTGTACATTTTAAACGAATTAAATACATAAAAATTAACACTTAAAATGCAATTACTTTTAAAGATGTTGAGAATCAATTATCTAAATGCTTTGTGATTATAAATGTAAACATAAGAAAGGTAAACCGAAGTATTTTTTTTCCCACTTTCAACCTTAGTACTTAAAATTTTCATTTACTAGAATTTTCAATCAAACTCTTTCAAAGAAAAATGCAAATATTTGTATTTTGCATGTATTTTTTGTTAGGACAAATTCAAATTCTGCCTAATGAGTGAAGTGATTAAAAACTTGATAACTATGTTTTGAGTAAAAACCAGTATAAAATAAACTGTGTAGGTTAATAAAACACATTACTAATACATTTTATGTGTAATGAAATTTATTCATTAATTTTTTAACTGTAGCGGTATCGTATTTGCTGTACCACTGAAAAGCTATCTTCATCGCATGGCTCTGGTACGACGTATATACCAGTAATAGTATATACCTTTCTTATATACTAAGGATCCTAAATATACAGGCCGGCGCAGTAGTGGCCATCTTGACACCAGGTTGAAGAGATGGCTGTATAGGGCGAAGTGAAGGTTACTTTTCTTGTTCTTTTCTTGGGATCTTGAGAAAATCAAGACTTATTTTTTGAATGATTGGTGCAATTTTTTAAAACAAGACAACCTATTTTACAGCTGATTGATTATTAAATGTCAGCTATGTTACATACGTACACCATAAAAGTAGTACAGGGAAACGATAACTTACTGGACCGTTTGGGATCAAAATGCGGATTGCGGCCGCCAGAATATATAGGAGCCTTGTTTTGTGTTTACAGATCTTTATAATAAAGTAATTACAGATTTGCTGTAGTGTCGGTAATGTGTAGGTAGTAGTGGAGGTAATGGAGGTTTGATAGATGGGAAGGATTTAAACATTTACACAGTTTTTCAACTAATGCCAACATATTTTCTACATAAATACTTAAAATATACTTTTATGTAAGAAAGTCGTATGATTTAGGTCTTGAAAAAATATCATTATATTCTTCCAAGTATGCATTAGTGTTTTGTACCCTCTTTTTCTGAATAAGGTGAGGCGTAAGTATTGCACCCATTGAAGTGCTTTAATGCACTCATATTGAAATCAAGAAGATGGAACGGGTATCACCACACAAAAGACACGTTATTTACAGAAAGAGTGGAATTTTTACTTATACCGTTCTAAATTAGTAATAGTGGACCCTTTGAGCCAAACTGTAAAGGTTAATAAAAGTATAAAAGTCTGATGAAATTTATTCACAGTATTCTATATTCAAAGTCAAAAAAGCCTCATTCATTGAGATAGACATACAGTGCAAGCACACTTGCAAAAGCAAGATTACAACTACCTAGAAAGAGTTGCATCATGTGATTAAGATTTTCATTTTACCTTTTTGATTTGTTGAATGGAAATATTGATTTTCCTGACCTACTAATTTACAATATTTATTGGCGGATGAAGGGGGTTCTTTGTTTGTCTGTCTGTCTGTCTTTTTTCAAAATAAATGTATATGTTTGTATTTCTGTCTGTCTGCGTCTTCTGGAAAATAATAGCGTCGGATAGTAATGAAATTTGCTACGCAGATGCTTCACGTCCCTATAATATGCAAGTCCCTAGATGCTTTTTAAAATTCGAATTAATTTAAAAGTAATTAAATTATTAACTTCAAAAATCATATTTTCCTCCAGTTTATCAAATTAAATATATTTTCATTTTAACGCTTCGGGAAATTCTTTTTTGATTAAATCACAGACATTTTATCCCTATGAAAAACCTTTTAATTTAACTTTGGTGTGAAATGAACATTTTTTTTTTTTGCGACTTCAAATATTTTCATTTATTTGTTTCGTCAGAATGATTTTAGTTAAAAACAGGCGATTTGGAAATTGTGTGATGTTATCTGTATCTGCGTTATTTAAGTAGAATACACTTATGATACGGAGAAATTCGGGTAATTTGTTCCAGTCTATAATTATAAAGGATATGTCTACTTTTGTTCGTTCAGCGGAAAGTATAATCAAACCCTGAAGATTTGTACGAAAATAGATAAAGTCAAAACCCGAGACAGTTTGAAGCAATTTTTTTAATTAAAATTTCCATTATGTGTGCATGTGTGAAAGCTCAGTTTTGAGCGATTTCCACAGAAATCGGATTTTTCACAATCGAAAATGTTATCACAGATTTTTCCTCTTCAACCCATCGGAAAATCGGACGAAAACTTTTTCTAACGACCTTTGAACCAAATCAGTTTATTTATTCACAATTAAAAAATTGGTATAAAAATAAAAATCAAACAACGAGTTTTTTTAGACGGTTTCATTTTTTTTTATATACCTGCAACGGATGATTGAAGTTTCTAGGAATCTTATTTTTTGCGTTGTGTGAATATGAAATGATATCTTCGCATTCTAATAAAAAAACAGTTCTCTATCTCTGATTATTTCATGAATTTAGATATATAAAAGTTTTTTAACATGAAATGAGATAGCTTCTTAACCCCTGTAGAGAATCTTGCTGTTCCAATCGGGAATCGAACCACGGATCTTTATACTGACTAGCTGACGCTCAACCGTTAAGCTACTAGGACGAAATTACGAGCTCTTATCACTCTGCATCCCTTTAAAATGGGGTTATTGTCTTAAAGTTGTTTCATAGTCTAGCGCCCAAGGTGTTTCATAAACATCTGCATTACATTACAGGATAATTTTAGAACTTCAATTTTTGGTCAAAAATCCATATATCCAATATATACAAGAATATATTTGTATAACAAATGCTGTTTTTAAAAAAAATATCATTTACCACACACAGTTTTTAAATAAATGTCTTCAAATTACTAAATTAATCTCATATAAATGAATATAAAAATAACTAAATGAAAGAATGAAATACATAAGTTAAAGTAAATTAATGAAAGAATAAAATAACAACTTATTGCTGAAAATTAAATGATATAAACCGGCGATCATTTCTAAAAATATTTGATTTTCATTTCCAGTCAGAACAAATCAAGAGCTTAATGGCAAATGTGAAGAACCATGTGAGAAAGAATATGAAACTACAGCAGTAGTGATGCCACCTAGTGTGACAACATGGCCGAGATAAATGAGAAATAACAAGAAAATGCAGTAAATATGAACAATAAATTAGGTATAAAGTAACACCATTTAATGTTCCTTTTTATTGTAATTATTTAACATTTCACATTTTATTATCTTTTGTGATGCTTTGTAGAGCTATCATTATTTTCGTTGGGAATATTTAGAAATATATGATTCTTATTTGGTTTTAAATTTTTGGCTTGTTTGCACTGAAGAAGCAAATCCAAGCGTTTACTAAACGACCGCTTGGTTTCTATCTTTTCATTTGTGCAGCTATTGGTGCTGTGATTTATTTATTTATTTGCTATTGTACAAAGTCGCTTTCTGTAATATAAAATCAATATCCTATATAAACATTTCATACAAAAATATACGCGAATTGAGGTAAACGTTAAACAAATATTTATCTTAAAATTAAATTTCAAAGAAAAATGTTGTCGAAATATGAAGATGAAAATAATTTATCTGTTTACTTTCAATAATAAAAGATAAAGCTAATTTATGAAACAAATAAATCGCATTCATTTGTTTTCTACTTGATATACTTTAATTATACCCCACGCTAACATTTTGAATAATAAAAGAGTACGAATATACAGTATATATTAGTGTATATATATATACTTTATAACAAAAAATTCGACGCACCAAGAAGAAGTTGTCCGATTGTAATGAAATTTCGTATGCAAAGACATTTTGAGCAAACATGCAAATGAATAACATTTGGTGTACAATGACAAAATAGTGGGAGCTTCAACGCATCGGAAATGCGCATTCAGCAGGTGTATATTTGCAGGTGGATATGGTCTGGGGTGTCATCTCCTTTGATAGTCGGATCCGTTTGGTAGTCATTTCTGGCACACTGACAGCACAGCGGTACGTAGACACCATTCTACCGGTTGTGCCACCTTTTATTTTGCGACACCTCGGACTTACTGTTCAAAAAGATAATGCCCGACCGCACACGGCACGTGTTGCTATGAATTGTCTTCAAGCTTACCCAACACTTCCTTGGTCAGCTAGATCTCCTGATCTCTCTCCCATAGAGTATATTTGGGACGTTATGGGAAGGCGATTGCAACCATCCCAGAATTTAGTCCGACAGTTGGAGACAATTTGGCAAGACCTTCCGCAGGTTGCCATCCGTGAACTTTATCAGTCTGTGCCATACCGGGTGACATCTTGCATCCAGTCCAGAGGTGGACCAAAGCCTTATTGACTTCCTCCCTTTGTATACGGTCAAACTCTAAATCATTAAATCGTTCTGAAATTTTAATCGTTTCTTTTTCTATGCATTTTCTTCACATCCATCAACATTTATCACAATCGGACAACTTTTTCTTGGTGCGTTAACTTTTTTTGTTATAGAGTGTATATATGGGTATACTCGTACGTCTAATTTCGGAATAATAATATGAAGATAAAACAGCTAACTACAATTTAATTTGTTCCAAAAGCAACTAAATAATTGAACCTAGAAAAATGTGTTTGAGAAATAAACAATTTAACGGAATTTTTGTTGAGAAATAAACAATTTAACGGAATTTTTGTTGAGAAAACAGGTAAGCAGAGATTTACCTAATGAGGATGTTGGTTTGAGTGTTTATATTTTCTTTCTTTTGTTTTTTTCATTAGCGTTATTGTTTTGTGTTTGCAGATCTTTATAAAAAAGTAATTAGGGATTTGCTGTAATGTCGGTAATGTGTAGGTAGTAGGTAAGGTAGTAGAAGTTGATAGATAGGAAGGGTTTAAATATTTAAAAAAATTTTCAACTGATGCCCCCATATGTTCGACATATATGTTTGATATATAATTTTGTGTAGGAAAACCGTATGATCTAGGTCTTGAAAAAAGATCGTAATATTCTTCCGGGTTTGGATTTGCACTTTTTGAGACTATTAAGAACTGTTTGGACATATATCGTCTAGAGTTTATATTTTAAAACAATTAGATACTTATTGAATATAATTATTTGTGGCTAAATAGCATATCCTTGTAGTTATTTTTGCATAAGAAGAATTCATCATTAGAAAGTGTACTTTTAGCTAGGATATAGTAACAATAGTAGTATGAAGAAATTTTTATACATAAGAATTAGGAGGCTTTATACAGCCATAAATCATATGGCTTTTCACTTTTCATATACAAACACATGTTTTTCATTAATTATAGTATTTATTTTATTAACAATTAATTTAATTTATCAATAAACATTAAATTTTATTAGATTAAAATATTCATTACACAATACCTACCAAAAATGCATTTTTACATAATATATTTATTTTAAAGTTTTTAAAATCAATTTTACAAACATAAATTAAGCTTTATAAAATAGATAACAAAAGCTGTGTTATCAGTTTCTGTACAATATGTTTAATTTTTGGTATTAGAAAAGTAATATGCCACATTTATTTTCAATTCTAAATAAGCATGGATTGTTTCATGCGACTCTCAAACGTTTGATGAACATATATATTTTCCAAATAAGTCACGAAAATTTATTTGCATACAACTACATTGTTTTCTGGCCTGTAGCGGTAAGCATACTTCTCTGATTAACTCTTCGGAATACTGAACTGTAAGTATCAGCAAGAATATATCTTCTGAATGTGTACTGAAGTAGAATTGATTTTTTCCTTAGGCAGTGTAAGTATTTGAATACATTCAGAGATAAATATAATCAAGAGATGAGATTGGTGATCAGAAATATGTCTGCTAGTATTGGAAGGAAAAATTGAAAGTGTAATTATGTTCCATAATTTTCCAACAAAAACATCTTCAAGAGTTCCAAACATGATAAATCGGGAATTTGAAGGAAACGACAATATTCCAATTGATTTTCCGCAGATATATGAAATAACTTAAAACAATAAATTCTGTTGCTATTTTCTGAGAAATAAAACTGTGAAAATGAAGACAAAATGTAGCAATGCTGCGATAAAATGTTCAGATTTGAACTAAAAAAATTTGGTTTAGAAAAAACGCGTTAGTAACACTCCGCCAAACTATCAAAACTACCTTAATTTGTCGTGACACTTTGAATTTCTCTAAAGTACATTATTTATTATTTTGCAATTGGAAGAATGTGCTGTATTTTAAAAAAAATCCTAACTTGAGAATTTCGCGGAAAGCATCTTTAAAGACATCCGGGACCCGTTAGCGAAATTTCATTGTGTGTGTGCCAGTCCTGTTTAAATTTTTCCTGTTTTGCCTCACCGCAGTTCGTTTCTAGCAGTTGTTAAAGACGTGTAATGTTCTATCTGCTCATTTGGTCTGAAGAAGAGGCTTATAAATTCCCTCGAAACAAGTACATTCAATCTTACTGACATATGAATGTTTACAAAACTTCAAGGAAGTATTTTAGGCTTAAAGACTTCAATTATGTTCAACATTTGTTTATTTAATTTCTTTAAATTTATGGATACGAACCTAAATTATAAATATGCAAAAAAACAAACAAAACTTCATGTAAAGCAATATTTACCACAAAATTAATTATTTTATTTATTATGTAATTTTGTATTGAATGTTTCTTCAAACATGGTTGCATATGTAATGGTTGCACAGTAAAGTCCGAAATATATTTATTTTAGAACGCTGATAGCAACAGTTTTTGATATAGTTGCACTTTTTAAATACATTCGTTTCAAAATTACACAAAAACATATTATTAACGGTTTATTCTGTCCAATATACAGTAGTATATGATAATTACATTATGTAACAATATAAAATACCTAATAAGGTATGCCCTATCCGACAAATAAACTCTTACGTACGTCTAACTGCCCTATTTATTCCTAATGTCAAACGATCCTTTCAAACCGTGGTAACACCTTCGAAGATATCTTAACCATCAATCGAGATATTCAATACCCCCTAGTGAATAGAAATGAGGTCACCTTCCTGTCCAATAATTTGTTCTCGTATTGCCCATCTCTCTGTGTGTCTTAACCCATTCAACTTGGGAAATAGGAGTACTCTTTTTCTCCCTGAACTCCTTTGCAGATTTTCGACATTTTGTACCAATATAAAATTTAAGATATCTGTAGTATGGATCTTTTCTTAACTTTATAAATAATTCCTATTAAATATTTTAAGTCCATTTTGATCACAATCAATATCAGAGTATAAAGGAAAATAAGTCTTCTATGATATTTAAAGTTGATATTTTGAAAATTTTACATATTATTTCAAAAGCTAGGGCCTTTGTCAATGCTTTTTACGCTAGCCAGCGCCAGCTTTTCATACGTTTAAAAAAAATTAATAAAAATAATTAGCATTCAAAATAAACACGCTTGGTTTTAAATATAATCAAATTAAATGTTTATCAGTTAAAAGTTATAAGAATTACCAATGAAACATATAATTGTTCACTTCATTTAAAGTTCAATTTTATTCGTAATTGTTCATAGCAATAAACACTGATAAGTAAAAAAATCTGATGTGGGCAACACATGACTTTCCTTATATAATGTAATTAACTTACTACTTTTACAGTAAAAAAAAGTAGGTTTTTTCTTATAGTAGATACTAACATTCTTTCCAAGATATTACATTTTCGACAATTAGTCGTCATTTTTATCCATTTGGCGAAATTTTCGTTAATTTGGCAACATTTCAAAAAGTCGCCAAGTTGGCGACATTCCGCCAAATTCGTCGCCAAAATCTCGCCAAGCGTTATGCACTAAGAAATAAGTTATTCTTACAGCAGATAAATGACTATTGGCGTTCAAACACAAAAGTATTACTAAAAGTATATTTTTTCATGAATGGAATGAGCTAGTTCCTCGAGAATGATGTAACCCAATTTATCGCATGGTATTACATATGAAAAGTGAACATGTTTCTCAATAGGAATTTTTTTTTATATGACTTTTTGATAATTTTTTTTTAAAAAAGTGCAATATCTCGAGAACGGTTCATGTTAGCGTTATAAAATTTATGCCAATCGTTTTCTAATAGAAAATTACATAAGAAATGTCTATTTGCGTAACTTTATTTGTGGTTTTGATTTTTTGACGATTTTTTCAAAATTTCATTCGAAAATTTAGGGGGGTTCTGAATATTCGATTGCGTATAAAAACAATAGGCTTCCAGTGGTTACGGATTCTGATTTTTGTACAAAATTTGGTTCAAATCGGTCCATTCGTTCATCAGTTATCGTCTCCACAGACTCACTGACACACACACACACACACACACACACACGCACATACTTTCACACACACACATACACACACACAGGCATCACTTCAAAAATGTTTGATTCGTGATCAGGGATGCTTGAAACGTGCTCTCCCGTCGAAAACTCGAATTCGAATTTTCGACCCCGTCACAATACTTTCCTTATACATTATGTATATAAGGAAAGTAATATAATGAAAGTAATTAAATAATGTGTTCAAGAAAATAATAATTGCAATTATTATAACCATAGAGGACGGGGAATATCCCTAATGCCATCGTTAATGCTTATAACATCTTAACTGTGGGAATAACCGATAACCACAAAGTTTGTTTACACTTGAAATTTGGGAATATATTTATCGAGAAAAGTGAGATGTGGTTCTTCTTCAGAAGTTTGTGATTTTTGTTTACTCGATGTTAAACTGTGTATTCTTGTTTACGCTTGTGTTCGGTAGATTTCTTCGACTAGTTATGTGTTTATTTTGCTTTTGTCGTTCCTCTCCAGCGGTGAGTGATGTTGTTTTATTTTCTGAACGATTCG
This sequence comes from Amaurobius ferox, assembly GCA_951213105.1. Taxonomy (NCBI): domain Eukaryota; kingdom Metazoa; phylum Arthropoda; class Arachnida; order Araneae; family Amaurobiidae; genus Amaurobius; species Amaurobius ferox. Next base: position 30,411,897 of record OX578145.1, read on the forward strand.
ACAATTTTGTCTGAGAATGAATTTGAGTTTCATGTGCGCGATTGACGCTGAAAATGACCGGCTCTTCAATCGCTCAGGGGGCGGACGAAGTACTTCATCGTCAATAACTTTGAACGCATTGACTGCTACAGTAATTTGGGAGCTGTCCTTTTCACATTTTTCTTGCTTCTCACTTTTACGTGGGCAAACTTTATGTATTAGATAACCTCAGCAAAATGATTGCAAGCAAAGAAGTATCACCCCAAGGCAAAACGCGAACTAGAAATATAGACCTCCCAGCGAGATAACTCTAAATCAATGGCTATAGGAACCATAGAAATAACAGTTTTCCGATAACCGCCAAACTCAACTGTGACAAACTTAAATCTGACTATAATAAAGGTATATGTTTGTTTGTTTGCCTATAACGGAAAATCAAAGCAGCGGTCAGCTATTAAATTTGATACACAGGTACTTCAGAACACGGAAACGTGCACCTTGGCTCCATTTTTAAAAATTAGAAGCAGTTTTTTAATTTTTTTATGTCTTAATACGACTTTTACGCAAATGCCTTCCTTAGCGACCAAAAATAGTATCTTAGAATATACATCTTAACAACATAGGGGAAAGATTGTAAATTCTTTTTCAAGCAAACTTTGAATGAAATCCATGAGATTAATGGTCTGATTTTCGTGAAATTAAATATACCTGTATATATAGATATATATATACGTTACGAGTGTTGAAGATGAAATCTTCCTGGATATCAGGATATTCTCACAGAGTTTCCACTGTAGCACCAGCAACACGGCGTTTTTTTTTTGTTTTTGTTATTATGAAATGTTTGTTATTTTTCATTATTAAAAGTTTTATTATTATATATTTTTGTTATTAGAAGTTTTGTTATAAAATATTTTCTGTCATTAATTGTTTTTTTTTGTTTCGAGAATTCGCTGTGAGTTCAGGTGTGATTGTAATCGAAGGTTTGCATCTTAAATCTCTGGCAACGTAGGCCACATTTTGGTCTCTGTTGTCCGGGATTTAGCTGCGAATCTCAGATAAAACTACACCGGAACTAGAACTCAGCGAATTCCCGAAATAAAGTTTAAACAATGCGCTCTATTATAGCAAAAATTTGAAAAAAGGAATGTTGTGTGGTTACACACACAGCTACGTCACAGCAGCTCATCTTAAATCCCGGGAAATGCCAGTCCATTTTCTAGTTATCCATTATATAGACTAAGACTTTTCTCTAGAAGAAGTCTTATCCGTAGAAGAACATTTATTCCTAAAAGACTTGAACAAAATATTGAAATTTTCGAAATATGTCGCTTTTAAAAACAACTCGACAATGGCTCCAAAGATTTAAAATTCCGAATCACTACTTAAAATATCACATTCCTAAAAAATTCGTGGGTTAATGGATTTTTATTAATTTCGAAAAAAAAAACCCTTCAAATCCCAAATTCCGTAACCTTAGACTATACAAGAACTGAATTGAGAACTTTCACTTTATGATAATGCAGTTTGTCTAAACTGAAACTTGGGCTGAAAGTTACGCGCATGATAATTAAAAAAAATAATTGAATTTAAATGTTTTGCATATAATTTGATTGGAGTTCATTAGACTTGTGACATTTTACTGCATATGGACCCAGTGTTATGATATTCTTATTGAAGAAGACACCCCAGTGTAACGGAAATGCTAAGACAGGCATTCTGAGCAGTTAAAACATCTGCCGATAAAGGGAATGTAGTTTAAAATTTATAAAACTTGGCTGTGGATTAATAATTATAACTTTCTCAATATCTTGTTTCCCAATCTTACATGTTTCAAATTGGATAGCTAAGAATAATTCGTTACTAGTATAAAGGTGGTCAAAATTATGCGATTCGGAATACAATTGAGTTAGTTGCGATTTTTTTTAAAGGCGGGACTTTTTACTTTCCATATATACATAATGTATAAGAAAAGTATTGTGACGGGGTCGAAAATTCGAATTCCAGTTTTCGACGGGAGAGCATGTTTCAAGCATCCCTGATCACGAATCAAACATTTTTGAGGTGGTGTATGTGTGTGTTTGTGTGAAAGTATGGGTGTAGGTGTGTGGGTGTGTGTGTCAGGAGTCTGTGGAGACGATATCTCACGACCGAATGGAGCGATTTAAATGAAATTTGGTACAAAAATCACAATCCGTAAATGCTAGAAGCTTATTGTTTTTAAACGCAATCGAATGTTCAAAACCCCCCTAAATTTTAGTGAATATTTGAAAAAATCATCAAAAAATCAAAACCTTTAATAAAGTTACGCAAATAGACATTTCTTATGCAATTTCTCTCTGGGAAACGATTGACATAAACTTTAGAACGCAGGCAAGATCCGTTCTCCAGATACTGCAGATTTTTCTAATAAATTTATCAAAAAATCTAATAAATTAAAAAAATATATATTAACTGTTGAGAAACATGTTCGCTTTTCATATGTGATATCCTGCGATAAATTCGGTGACATCATTCTCGTGGATCTAGCTTGTTCCATTCATGAGAAAAGATACTTTGAGAAATACTTTTATATTTGAACGCCAATAGTCATTTATCTGGTATAAGAATATCTTATTTCTTCGTCCATAACGCTTGGTGAGACTCTGACGACAAATTTGGCGGAATGTCGCCAATTTGGCGACTTTTTAAATGTTGCCAAATTAACGAAAATCTCGTCAAATAGATAAAAATGACGCTAAATTAATGAAAATGACGACTAATTAAAGAGAATTCAATATCTTGGGAAGAATGTAAGTATCTACTATAAGAATACCATTTTTTAACTGTAAAAGCAGTAAATTCATTGCATTATATACAGAAAGTCATGTGTTGCCTACATCAGATTTTTTTTTATTTGTGTTCAGTTATTATGAGGCGTAGTATGGTGTGTTTACATGGAGATCATTTGCTTTCAACTCGTCTGTGTGGCATGGTACTATGAGATCGTCGGGATATACAGTGCCGTCTACAGGCCACAGTGAATTGCATTGGGGAAGAACAAATCTTTAAAATTTATTATGTGACGAGTCATGGAAGAGAAGTATTCAAAAGGGATATTTTTGTTCTAATATCACTAACAATAACTACAAAAAATCATCGCTAACTGCGGAAACCGAAGTCCTGTACAATCGACCCAAAAAGGAATCCTATCACCGCTTATTACTTTGGCTCTTCATTAGATCGTACAGTAAAATCAAATGTATCACTTGATTCGAAATAATGCCCTATGTTCATATATGTCCATCTAATTTGCATAAGGGGTTATATTCATATTACACTTTGTAGCAACTCGATTTTCAACATCCGCTTTATATATCATATTCAATATAAACTTTCAATATTCATCATCCACATTTGATAGCATATTCTGATTTCCATATCGAAGCATTCCCCCTCATCCATATAAAATTTATATATTTTATTACAACCCGTTATAGCTGCTTGAAATTTCGAAGTTAATAATGCTCAATTGCTGTTGCTGTTTTCTTTTATATTTTCGAAGTGATTTGTTTATAAAACGCATGCGATCCTTTAAATACTTATAGAAATAGAGATCAATATTATCCCAAACTACATAATTTTGAAGCTATTAGGGGACCATTCATTAATTAATTATTGATTAAAATTTCTCGTAAGGAATTTTCCAAAATTGCAACGCAAATCGAAGTTTGGATTCTTACTACTTGCGCATCAAGCCATTAGGCACTGTTATAACATTTGGGTTAGTAAATAATCCATATTTTAAATGTAAATTCATGCATGCCATATCACTTTCTCGTTCATAACTACACATTTAATATTATACACATTTGTTATATAAAATAACTATAATTTTAAAATTATCACAGTAGCATTTGAGTGTCTTTTGATAGATGCGATATTATCGTAAAAAAAAACTAAAGTAGAATAAATCACTGCTTCCAGAACTGATGATAGATGATAGCAAACTGTTGCTAGAAAATATTTGTAATGGAAAAATTTATTTCCGCACCTTATAAAAAATTAATAAATTGATATAACCTAAGCAGCAGACCCAAAAGAAATGTTGATTATTATACACAATTTAAACTATGCACTCAATTTACTGCCAGCTGACCCTATGGGACAAATCCATTGCTTGTCTCCGATTATATTTAATGCAAATAACTGAAAAGCATGTCTTTGGAGTGCAGATTGATGCGTAAACTCCCGGTATTCATAAGCGTTTGCGCGTGAAAATACCTTTATGAATATGGAAATGCCCCAAAGTGTCGACAGGGTTGTAAAATACTAGATGTTGCTGAATCGCATAACTCTCAACGCATCCCATAGAAATTAACTGAATAATTTAGCGTGTTTGAAAGCGCGGCATTTTGAATTTCTTTAACGTGAGGGGATGCTAAATTAAATCCAATATGCTTGAATACACATGGGATCATTTGAATAATTTATATTTGCTCTGAAATTTTGCGTTTCATTTTGAATAAAAAGAATAAATACAAGAAATATATAAAATATCATCCATTTGATAATGGTGTATGCATTTAATTTTTTACGGAACTATTAAGTAATTTTATTTATTTTTGCATATTTTTTGTAAAAATCCTTACACTGTATAACATTCTGCATTCTTTGCTTATTTTTTCAACTACTTTGTTTATAATTTCGGCAAATTGATAAAAAAAGTCACAATTAGAGCCTTTCATGAGAATTCCAGTTTCATTTCTGAATCATTCAGCTAAATCCGCCGAATTCTGCAAAGCGTTGTCACACACACACACACACATATATATATATATATATATATATATATATATAAGCATAACTATCAAACTATCAGGAACCTTACTCCAAATTACGGGCAACTTATCCCCCGGATACCCCATCTTTATTAATTTTCCTTTAAAGTTAAATTCAATTTTTATGTTTTAATTTGTCATTAACATCATCAGATGTCAATAATTGCCTAATAAATAACTTTACTTAGATTTGGAAGTTTCATCACGTCTGATATGAATAAAAGAGTGAAATTATTTTTTTTTTTGCGAAATACCCAACAGCCGTTTGTTTTAATTTTATTTCCCCTGCAATACATGGTAAAGTATAGTGAAAATATTGGAATTATGCCGAAAATCACAACTCGAGTTTTCGACGGATCTACACGTTTCGAGACCTCTAGAATATAAAAAACTATTTTTAGCGTGACGTCTGTCTGTGTCTGTCTGTCTGTCTGTCTGTCTGTGCAATGTATGCATCCACTCTAACTCAAAAATTAATGAACAGAATTCCATAAAATTTGGTATGACCCTGGTGCTGATTAGTTTTTGGCACGATTCGTAAAAATAGAACCCGCCTTTTTTTGAGAAATGACCCGCAAAATTTCATCAAAAATGGCCAAAATCTAAAAAAAAAGACTATGTATGATCAAATGTAGCATTTAAATTCTTGTTTTAATTGTTATCAAACTAATGCGAAAACGATTTTAGTTGCGTTACATAGTAAGTTGTAAGGAGCAAAACAATATTCCATAAAAATATTTCGATATGTCAAAAGCTTTTTATGCTGTAAATAATAAATACTGCTTTTAGTACTGCAGCTCACAATGTAACGTGTATGACAAGCATTATGATTTGAATATACTATTCGGAAATTTATTTATACGAATAGTAATTGTTGCAAATTTTAACTATTTTTGTTTATGAAAAACAGTACTATTGGCGCAAATTAATGAGGAAATGTTATATTTGCATAATCAAACAAATACTTCTTTAAGTTATAGAAGTTTAAATATATTTACTGCTCAGACAAAAAATAGACTGTCTGTTCATAAAAATATAAATAATCCCAATTATATCTTTAGAACCGATAATTGTTTGTTAATAATCATGAGTATATTTAAGAGTTCAGGTAAATAACAATATGTTATTTATTTGTAAAATAATCCAGTACAGAAACATGGTTTTAAAATAAAAGATTTCAAGTTCTAGTAAATAAGCAGCAGCTACCCCTATCTGAAATCTAATATCTGACATGGACGTCAAATAAAAATGGCTTATCTTAAATCTACGTTTTACTGTCCCCTCCGTCCCCAGAGAAAGAATCTCATTAATTTTTATCTACGTACATTGCTTTTTCTTGTCAGTGGCTGTTCCTTAGCCCTTCGAAGTTCAATTAAATTTGCACTGTTTACATTACTACTGGCATCAAAGGATGTAAAGTGCGAAAATTCTAAATACTGTTCTTTAATGGCTTCAACCGTTTTGAGTTTAAGTAAAATTTCAGAGTAGAATAATTAAATATCATATATTTTATTTTCGGATTGAGATTGGTTTGTTACGAGTTTTCTAGTAATTGTATTTAATGCAGGAACAGATGTCGATGTCAAAGCAAAATGTAGATGTGTTGAAATTTCCAAGATCTAATAAGCTACCCTTTGAAGTGGTGAAATGCAGAGTATTTACGCTGCCAGAATGAAAACCAATGAAAATCGTGCATAATATCAAATATTTGTCCTTTATGACTTCTTCCCAAGACCTGTACAGAAAGTCGTTTCCCTTTTAGGACACGATTTTGGCAATTCATTTGTGGGCATAAAGGGCGTATTTCTTGCGGCAATGTGCTTCTATCTGATAGCCTTGATTCTTGACTATAGCTCTAGCTCAAATTTTCCATGAAAGTAAATTTTTTTTATCACCGTCATATCAATTTTATCCCACTCCTCTTGGGTTGTTTTCTAAAGTGCATTCCGTGTTCTTGGATGCCGTTTTCCTAAGCCTCTTTCTAACACTAGGACGATGGAGGTGGTTATTTTAACCGCATAACTACATTGACCTCTGCCGTCGTTCTAGAAAGATCGTTGATTCGTTCCCTTATTTTAAAACCTAGAATACTTTTCTTCTGTGTTTTCAATAACTTTAAAAAAATAAGAAAAGTCATAAAATATCAATTTGCTGGGATTAGCCAAGCTACTTAAAACGGATTTGGGTATGAGAAGGTTGAGTTGATAGCGAACCTGAATGCTTAGAATGTTGTTATATGTGAGTAAAGCTTAATGCTCTGTGCTTTTACTGGGACTAGATGAAAACTTATTCTACTAAAATATTCTAAAAACCTTGCACAATTGGCGAGGGAGGATCACTTGAGCCATTTATTGCAATTTTGAAACGCCATCTTCTAGGTTAGATGTCGCTTCACCCTAATCCTTACTGTAACAGTTTGTTAACGGTAAACGGAGCTTAATACTCGACTCGGCGTCCTTACTGAGTCTTCAAGAAAATTATTTTACTATACAAGTTCTAAAATTCTCTCACATGTTGTGAAAGATGATCAATTAAGTACTTTTTTCCTATTTTCCATCGCCCTGTTTTAAGGCAAATGTCGTTTCACAATAATCCTAAATACTTAGAAAATTGTTAACGGTGAGCGGAAACTGATGCTGTTATTTGTTATTGGGGCTCGAAGAAAATATTTCTGCTAAAAAATTTAAAAATTAGTACACAGGTTGTCAAATATGGCAAATTAAATGTTGTCTTACTAATTTAGAAGTGCTTGTTATAGGGGTGAGTCGCTCCACTGTGATATATTTCCTAGTTACCTGTTCAACAATGAGTATTTATATTGCACTACAGAAACTAAGTATTATTTTCACAATGCATTTATTTTGGAAGGGGGAGGACGTTGTTTGGAACAAATAATTTTAATTTTTACATATTGGTGTTAGTTATTTATATTTGTAAACGCATGCTATCAATTTTAGACAATTTTAGACATTTTAATGTTGTTGTTGATGTCGAGACCCTGACCGTCCGACCTACCAGAAAGGTATAAGGTAACTGATTGGACGGCCGGGAAGTGCCACCCAATATAGACCGGAACCCAGTGGGGGAAGCATCCACAGGGACCGTACCCTCCTTCCCCTATCACCAACCTCTCGGAAGGACTTACGGACCCACAGGTTTAACGTGATCGTACTCCGCATGAACACGGCGGCAGTTGTGGCAGCGTGCAAATCCAGCGCGCAAACCACCGGGTTACCGCGCCCGAAATGTGCCAACAGCAGGCGGTGTTCTCAGGTGGTCACCCACCCAAGTACTAACCGCGCCCGATGTTGCTTGACTTCGGTGATCTAACGAGAACTGGTGTTTACAGCACCGTACGGCCGAGACATTTTAATGGAAATTATTTAAACGGTTTTACTTTTTTAGACTGAACATGTTACCACAAATTTAATTTACTAAATTGACACAAAAATACAAGAAGATGCGTACAATTAAAAGACAGAGACAGCCAGTAGGTAATTGGGAGAACAAAGTTTGTAAACAGCTCCATTTGAAGCTCAACATAAGAATTCAAATAAAAGTCTCATACAAAATGCAGGTTTTATTGTCTTTTTCCCCAGGAACGAGAATCTCATTAATTTTTATCTGCGTGTTTTTTTTTACATTTCAGAAGGTGTTGTTACTCGAGGAAGTTCAATTAAGTTGTCCATGTTTAAATTTTCATTAACATCCGGAGACGCAAATTACGGACGTGCTAAACAAGGTTCCTTGAATTTAGTAGTTCGTGTAGATTTGACTTTAATTAAAAAAGTGGCATAAGTAATTAAATAGCCTTTTAGGTTTGATGAGTTTCAAAACGCTTGACGAGTTTTTAAATATGATTGGGGACTGTAGAGTCATTCAAGATAATATATGAAATATATGGTGTGTATAAAATTAAATAAACAGTTATTATTTCTCTAAAATATCGTTTTCTATAAAGTATGTAGAAGTACTATAGCTAAAGGTGGTTGTCTCTAATGGTTTGTTGATATAGAGAATATCAAGGAAAAACGTGGGCCAGATCAATAACTCAAGAATTATTAAGGTTATTATATATTTTTTATGCTGGTGTATGCTGTAGGGAGGGGCAATATTATAGAGCTACGCCCCAATTTTAATAGGGTATGGGTGATATCTCGCTTTCTGTTAGAGAAAAATGTTAAACAACTATTAAAAACAATGTTAAACAACTGTTAAAGAACAATGCTAAACAACTATTAAAGAACAATGTTAAACAACTGTTAAATAACAATGTTAAACAACTGTTAAAGAACAATGTTAAACAACTGTTAAAAATAATGTTAAACAACTGTTAAAGAACTATGTTAAACAACTGTTAAAGAACAATGTTAAACAACTGTTAAAGAACAATGTTAAACAACTGTTAGAGAACAACGGTGAATAACTATTGAAGGAGGAGCTCTTGAAACTGTTGAACGAGAAACTGTTGAACGGGAAACAACGCTGAACAACTGTTAGAGAATAACGTTAAATAAGTTAATATATGGCATTTTCGATCAATATATGGAGTTAATATATGGGGAAAATGCCATATATTAATTTGTTTAAAGTTACAAAATTAATACAAAGCATTCGCGCCCCCTGCAAAGAGTAAAAAGTAACCCTGAACACCAGTGTATGTAATATTCCATCTCCAATTCGAAATTTGGACAATGCAACATAATGAATTTGACTTTACACAACATATCCACCTTCAGCATGGTCTATGTTTGCACACGTGTAAATATCTGTCTCCTCGTGTTTGAAATTGTATTTACGTTCACGCTTTAATATGCAGATTCATAAAATATAATATTTTAAAATAGTTATTTAAAGAATTATTTTGCATCTTTTGCGGTGGTGGGAAAAAATGATCAATATTAATGTCGTACCGTTTTATAATCCTGTAAGTGCTTTTTCCCTCTCTTTCTAAACGGAAACGGTACATCTCCCCGTTTATTGGTAATAAAAGTGCCCCCCAAAATAATAAAACTCAGCCCCCCCAAAACTGTCTCAATATGTAATAGGATTTGCCTATACACTTGCGTAAAATATAAGATAAACATTCTCGATTATTTGTCTGACTTATGGCATTTTTGATTGTCTTTTAAAAGTTATATTGAAGTAAATGAGAATTTTGTTTGTGGAATGTGTGTTATATATAGCAACGCTGTAAAATATTACATTGCGCTAATAAGTGGAAAATTACATTCAATGATATTTCATTGCCCATTCTCTACAGACCTTTAGTAACTGCTATTTGTAAATCCCAAAATGATAATAACGTATGTTTGTGGATATATATTTTTTGACTAATATTGACGAAGCTGTTAAAATAAGCTATGTTTTAAGTATAATAACTGAGCTGTTAATTAAAATGTTAGGTGTCAATCCAAGAAAAACAATTGGTTTGTGTGACTGTCAGTTAAAAATCTATTAAGCCGAAATATATAAAGTGGCATGTAGGTCATATTACATGCAGGGTGCTCCTGATATGACTCACTTTGTAAATTATAAAAAATTGAAAAAATATTCTGAAAGTAACAAAAAACCCCACAAATATATTGTGGCGTGCCAAATGATATTTATTGTATTTAATTAAATTAATTAATTTAATTATTGAGTAAGTGTAGCTAATTGTGCATTCCTGTACATTGCGGAAGTGATAACCCACCATAGTCAATTTATTGTGTTGCCCGGTGTTTCTTCAGAAAGGCAAATTGATTAATATTATAAAGCCAATTTCACTTTTCCAATAAACAACCATTAAATTTCTCAAACAAATATGTATTAATTATTATTAATTTTATCATTAAATTTTAGAATAGCTTAGTTTAAAATCAATAGTTATATTTACAATTTATTAACTTGTACAGACATATAGTTTCTTTGATTGAACTTATTCCGTAGTGATACAGATTGCATTCTCTCTTTGACTTATCGTCCGGTGATAGAATTCCTCATAGTTAATATGAAAGGATTAACTTTTTACTATTTGGAGCACCGAAGGTCATTTTTGAACATTCTTCAATAAGACTGGCAGATACAGATGTCTGCCCTATTTGCGACCATGGCGTTCCCATGACTGGAGAGCACCTCAACATTTGCCCTGCTGTTCTTAACTGTTTTCTTTTATGTGTTACTGATAAGGCTTTTAGTGATTATTTTTATCGTTCTTCTTTGTATTGGGCTGCTCGTCAACTTATGACCGAGAGGTCGGAGACGGGCATATGATAAAAAAACATTCTTCAATAAAAGCACGTTTTACGTGCGCATTCAGCCACGTTGACATTTTCGAACATTATTATCCACGATGTTTTAGAGAGAGACTATCAGCATATTTTTGCATGCTAATACCACAGTTACAAATATTAATTGTTAGGAGCACATTTTTAAGTGCTACTACAACAGCAAAAATATCAAATCACTCAGAAGCACATTTTACGTGCTAATTCAACAGAAAAATATATCAAGTGTCTCATGAACCTTCCTTGATGCACAGGGGTAACGTTTATTCCTTCCCTTGTCTCTCATCGGTTCCATCGTATCTGTGTATCAATTCGCTTCAGTCATCTGGGTGTGGTCTGGGATAGGCTTTCATTAGCTACTTTGTGATGCCCACGAGCTCGCTTGCGTCGATCGTTGTATCTCTCTTTCTGTCATGCTTCGTTTATTACTCGTAAATAAATTATCTAAATTGTCCACCCATTATAAAATTAGGCGTCGTCGAGCCATATCTGGAATATGAAACATCTTGCATGCGACTGTATCACTACATATATACCTTTCTTATTATAGCAGTCTTGGCGAAATATAAAATGGCGGATCTGGCGATGTAGAGTAAACAGGGCAATTAATAGCTAAGTTCATGTATTTTACAAAGACTCCATATTGTTAAAATATCAGATAAGCGATGTAAATTCTCGAAATTTTTCTAATTAAGAGTAATTACAAGTTTCAGACGCATACACATATCATGGACCATCCAAATTTCAATAATTCGAACAGTTTAATATTACTTCACATCTGAAAGACGAAAATAGTCCTTGGACTTTTGCTGTAAGTAACATCCTTTGAAGCTAATGGAATATAATGATCATATTGCGCATTTCTGACTTCCTTTGTTTTTCACTAAAACATACGTCTAAAATAGCCTGATACCATAGAAATACTGAATGCATTTAAAAATATATCAATAGATGGTTTAGATATAATATCCGATTTTGTCAGCTTACACAAATATTGCAAAAGATAATGATACAATATTGGCAAAATAATAACACGTATATTTAGTACGAAAATCTAACTACAAGGACCGATGGCTTCGCCTAATTAACTCGAATTTAGTTGACTTGCACACGTTCGTACCCTATCGTTGTGAAGATTTAGTTTATGGTGCAATCTGTGCCAGTTTTATGGCAGATTATGATTTATGGCAGATTCTGTGAAAATTAAACAAAAATACAACGATGGGCAATGTTGAGGAAACGAGCCATATTTGGGACTCCTAACTTATATATTACATGTAATCATTTTTGATAAACGTAGATACTTTTCTATAATACTTATTACAATAATTAACTTTATACAAATAGAGAGAGTCCATTCTATTTCTCCAGAAACATTCGCAGTTAAATTCCTTGTTTTCGCCTAGTATTATCAAATACTGCTTCACTGCAATGCATAAATAATTTCCCTAATGCAAATTTCTGCTGTCCCTACAATTTGAATTACAATAATTGCTTTTATTCAAATGCACAAAATTCTCGTAGTCAAATGTTTGTTATTCGTTTCAAAATATCAAATGCTGCTAGGATGTAATATATAAATATTAATTATAATACAGATAGCTGTTATTTATTCAGTACGGATTGCAGTAACTGCTTTTATTGTATTGAAGGTTATTCTATTATCCGAAAACTGAACTTTGTGCGATATTTGTTATCAGCTGCTACTGGACTGCGGTCCATAAATTGATTTTTAATAAGCCTAGATTATCTTGATATACTACATATTATAATAACTGCTTTTGATCAAATAAATAATATTATATTCGTGCTTTAATTCGTGCTATGATGGCGTATAAAAAAAAGTGATGTGTAGTTTACGTCTCTTGTACTCGAGTATTTCGATGCATACAAAATATGGAGAAATACTACTGCAGAGCATAAACATCTTGTTAGGATAAAAGGATGTTTTAAAATCGATAATCCAAACTATGTCAGTACAAATGCCACTTTTAATAATTCATACATTTATAAAGTTTAATTCGGAGAAGCAAAATCTTCAAAAACCGCTATTTCACAGCTTGATTCGGAGTAGGAAATCCATCAAAACCGAGTTTAGCTCAGGGTTCAATCCATTTGGCATCAGTTCCTAATTTCATTGTTGTCGTTCACGCAGAATTTTTTAAGCCATATATATCCATATATAGATTATATATAGTCATTATGGGGGAGCTTGAATAAGGCCATTCTCCATTCCTAACGAAGGGAAATCTACATTTGCCTGAAGTTTGGGACAGCTTTTACCAAAAACTACAATAGGTAGGAAGATGAAAATGTGCAGATATACGTTAAATTGTACACAAATGTGCAGAATCAAATTTTTAATAATTAAAACGAACTGTAAGAGGGTAAAGCTGCCATTTTTAAACCTGCGCATGGACACTTCGTCCAAACAACAAGTAAACAACCACTTTCAACCAGTTAATCGCAGCGAATTCACCTGCATGCATTGTGATTTAAACGTGCTGCTGTATATTAGTAAATGCGATTTAAATGCATTACTTTGATTCCATTGTTTTCCTGTATTCTAATGTGTGTAATTTAATGTTCATATTCTAAAAGCTTATATGCTCTTTTATAGTAGGATTCTCAAATACTGAAATTATATTTTTATCCATCCAATTTCACCATTATTTGTTAAATAAAGTTTTAATTTGAAATATCTCACAAGTCGCATACTTTATGTGCCCTAGTCTATTCAGAGCCCGAAGTTTTCCTAGTTAGTGCAATATAATATATTTCCTTATTGAATGCTAAAGGAGATACAATAGGTCGGTTAGATCAAAGAGAGATTGCTATTGCTCAATTTATACACCCGAATTATACATTGAGGGCACACTTCTTTTGATAATTTTATGAAAATGAATTGTTACTTACAACAAGCAGGATCGTTCATTTGTCGCTAAAACTAAGTGCTTTTTGTACTTGATCTACTTGGCGTCCTTTTTATATGCGGGGAAAAGGGGCATTTTTCGAATGTATTTTTTCAGAAAGTAAAAGCTAAATTAACTTTAAATCTTTATAGCAAAGAAATAAAACTGTGTTATATCTGAGACACTACAGTAGACCAGAGGACACGCATATACGACGTCCTTCTGCTCCTCTTAAAAATGTTCATGCACAAAAACACTTGTTTCAAATTCAAGACTCCATTAAAGACTCCAGACATGTCCCATTAAGAAGCAACCTCTACCCTATCCGAAGCCTAAGCCCTGACATGAAAGTGAAATAAAATAAAATGTCTTATCTAAAATCTACTTTTTATTGTTCTCTGTCCCAAGGACAAAAAACTCTCATTAATTTATATCAACGTGACTTGCTTTTTCAAGTCGGGTGTGTGTTTTTATACTTCGGGAGTTCAATTAAATTATCCTTGTTGACACTCCTATTTGCATCCAGAGATGCAAATTGGGAAAGTGTTAAATAATGCTGTGCGAAGATAGTAGATTAAGTAGTTAAGAGTTTAATTAATGTTCGGGAAAGACTGACTAATTATGGTATTTTTGCTGATACGAATTTTTAAATGTTTGACTATTATAAATAGGCATCAACAAAACTTACAGAATTTATTTAATAAAATATATTTTAAAATATTAGTGGATTATATTATCTGAATCTATTATCTGAATTTTCTATATGAATAGAAGTTAGATAATATTGCATATTTGTATCAATGGCACTAAAACAAATATTATGCAGGTATTTAGAAATTAAACTGAATAAGTTAAATAAAATCGCCAACATACTACTGCTATTCAATTTATAGTAAATTAGCTTATTCTGTTAAGGATATTTTTAATATGAAAAATTGAAAAACTCTCGAAGAAACAACGCGAGATTTAGGTTAACATTTATGTTCGAATTGATGGTTTAAAATTTTATATTTAAAGATTGCTACTGCATATTTGGTTTGAATAGGTGAGAAGAAAATAATAAAGTGAATAGTTTTGCAAGACTGAAAATATGTGTAGGAAAATGTGTTCTAGATTCCGTATACAAATTAAATTGGCTTACTTGAAATAGACAACAGTAAATATAATAGTTTCGTTTATCTAACATTTTATTTCCATTGGCTTCCAAAAGTTAAGCTCTGTGGTAAAATCAACAAAAATGGAAAAGTAAAGCTTTGATTAACTCAAAATTATACATAAAGGTAGCAAATGTCTTTATGCATTAAAAAAAACATGAATTATGTACAAAGATGAAAAAAATATATTTACTTTTTGTAAATTATATGATGACGTCACATTTGGGTCATTAATAAAATGCTGATTAAAGGCAAACAAACCAAACAAAACTTATATTGATATGGCATGTGACCATCCCGTATCATCACACAAACTTTACAACGATTTACCGTGCTTTCAATGAGGCGATCAACCATCGCAGATGCGAGCAACGGACATTCTTCCAATAGGGCAGTTTCCAACTCTCTGAGACTCACTGGAGGAGGTAAACTTGCAGATACAGCACGCCCGAGGACATCCCAAAGGTTTTCAATGGGATTAAGCTCGGGGGAATATGCCGGTCACGCCATACGAGAAATGCCCTCACTTTCCAGGTATTCGTCAACAATGTTAGCTCGATAGGGATGGGCATTATCGTCCATAAGGAGAAAATCAGTGCCAACTGCTGCAGTGTAGATTCTCGCAATGGGGTTTTGGACTTCATCCCGATACCGCGCAGCTGTCACAGAACCGCTTTTAAAGATGTGCAACTCTGTGCGATATCCCATTGAAATTCCAGCACACACCATGACGATGCCACCTCTGAATGCGTGATGTTCGATGATATTCTTAACCTGATTGCCTAAACCTCGTTCTCCCCAGACCCTTACACGCATATCATCTGATCCCAGGGCAAATCTGGACCCGTCCGTGAATTGGACGTTTCACCAATCTGAGAAAGCCCAATTGGCATGTTGACGGCACCATTTTCATCTTGTCCCTCTGGCTTGGACGGTTAGTGGAACACAAAAACGTGATACTCGGGCATACAGTTCTTTCACGTGGAGCCTCCGGCGCACAGTACTGGCAGATATCGTCTTACCAAGTGCCTCTGCAACCATGGATGTAACAGTTGTGGAGGTCGTTCGTCGATTCTGCTTGGCTACTATAGCAATACACCGATCATCAGAGGGGGTGGTTAGACGACCAGGGACAGGTCTCTGGACAACTGTTTGACTCGTTTGGAATTTTTCCATAATCGAGAAATTACCGAATGTTCAACGCTAAAGAAAATAGCGACATTTTTAATTCACTGCCCTGCTTCAATGCGAACGATAGCACACCAGTGCTCACTATCTGTCATTCGACTTCTTTCAGCCATAGAAACACGAATATCATAAAAAATAATCCTACAAAGGTTATAAAGACTTTGTATGACCATTTAAATGCATCTGCATAAACCCTTCAGAATGCTGGCGTCTTCAACGACTGCCTAATTATCATATATCCGGAAAGTCAATCGTGGTTTGCTGTCACATACGATATTTGCATACTGCCATCTATATCATCAGCGATTTTCAGCCACTCAAATTCAAATACGCTTTCGAAAAATGAAAATTTGCATTACGTGCTTAACTTTTGGAAGTCAGTGTATTATAGTCAGATCATTCTTTCTCCTATTCATGTATTACTCTATGTTCAAAATATACAAATATTTGTAATAATCTTAAATATATTTTTTTTACATTTCTTGCCACATTGCCTTTCTAAATACGTGCAGTCGCTAAATGAAACGAAAATTAAATTAAAATTGCGAATTAAAAGTAATTACAAATAATTATCCATGTTATTCTGTGCAGTTAAACTCAATTTAATTAATTTTGAAAGCAAGAAGGGGAAAATAAATTTATATGTAGGGAAAGTCGTGAACTGCCTACATTAGATTATTTATACATTAGTTTCCAAACCGAACAATGATGTTTTCTTTCTTTACGCTTTAAACTGTAAAGTTAATTATGTAAAGCGAAAACTGCGATTCAACTGCATTTTAATTTTTGTGAAGGAAGTTCAATGTAATTTACAATGCCATTAAAATTTCTATATATTGTTTAAAGCATGAGCAACTCTTAGTGCATCTTCTGTGATTACACATATTTGTAATAATAACGTTCCAGAATGAAACTAATTATATTTCCATATACATTTATTTTAATAAATTCTTCCTGTTCTCTTTGAGGCATTCCTTTGAATTTACAACCAGTGTTCACTGGAGAAAAATGCTGAATACCCAGGGAGACAAAATTAATTTTTGGGTTAAATTTCCGTTCTGTTTGTAGCTCATAAAAGTCAAAATTAAATAATATCAGCACATATTTCGTATGAGGGCGTAAGAATGGAATTGTGTAGTAAGCGAATTCTTCGGAATGAAATTATTTTCAAGAAACTTTCTATATAAATTTTAAGAGAACTTCATTTGAAGTCGTTGTTGTTCCGTCTTCTGCATGAGCAGCAATGTTGTATAATTAAGAAGTTACAAGTAGCGTCCAGGAGTTTTATTTGAAAACCGCTCCATATTAATACAAATGATATATTTTATAAATATCATATTATTATACTTATGAATAGAAAATATGTGATTGTTTTTGACATTGTAAACTTAAGAGCTAATTTAAGAAATACAATAGATTATCACATTTTTATATGGTGCTAATTATCTAATATTGCGTTTTTCGAAGTGTGTTCCACGGAACCCTTGGGTTTCCGCGAAAGTATTTCAGGGAATCCATGGCGTGATAGTTTCATGTAAACTTTCTTTTAAATTAAAGAAACAAGTAAAATTTGAATGCATAATTTAGACCACAAGGTATTTTTTTCTCATTTTGGAATTTCCACCATAAAATAAAATTCCAAGTATTCTGTGACCAAAAGAGTTTGAAAACACTAATCAAATGAATCAGGTTAATCATTATCAAAGTCATGCTCATTATCAAAGTTGTTCAACCATGAATCAACATGTTTTACTAATTTTTGCGTAGATTATTGTGGACATGATATCTCTCGAACAACATTTAACGTCTCAAATAAAATCTGACACGATTATATCAATTCACAGAAATTACAACTTTGTTGACATTTATTGCAAGAATCGTATTAAAATTGTCAATATCATTAAATGCACTATAAGCTAAATATATCCCAATATGAGTGATCCATATTGATGAATTCTCTGTTAGTCACTGATTTCTGAGAATATCAATGATTATATATTTATACTCTTACACCTGCCTGTGGAATGACATGAATTAAATTACTTCTTTCATCTTCAATGACCGTTTATATCTAGAGAAGTTATCAACAGATGTATTTGTTTTCAAGGATTTTTTAATATCTCAGAATTATTCCAACAACAGCAGGTATTTCTGTTAGTACTTCTTAAAATAAATATCTACTGAAAATATATATTCAAAGAAAATCTTATTTTACTTTTACAGGGTTTTGTTCGTAATTTCATCAAATACTTTGCTTTGTTGAAACTTAAAAGATAATCTCGTCAACTTTTATCTTTGACAGAGATTTTCACAAGATAGGCAAATAGCTTTTTAATGGTGCTTCTTCCTCTGCTTTAACGCCTCTGCCATAACACTTTTCTTCTTTAAGTTGGAAAAGTCAATTTTCACAGTTTGGCAGTATTTGCTTTTCACTTATTTCGATAATTGTTTGAAGCTCAAGTAAATGCTGATTTTTAGAAAATAAAGAGGAAAATTGGTGCACTGGGTTCGAAATTATAATTACGTTGATTTAGCATAGCATTTACAAGATAAATGTGCTTTTGAAAGTACATATTATTAAAGCAGCGATATACATTACCGCATTATAAGGAAATCTGATGTGGGCAACACATGAGTTTTCCTGCAGACTCATATTCTCGTTCTCTTTATTTCTTCAATAATTCATTACATTGCGTTTAATTGCACAAAATAACAACCATAATTATTTAAAATTACACTGAATTTGCACTTTTAATTCACTATTCGTTTTCATTTGGTAGCTGGGTTTATTTTCTAAAGTGGTGTAGAGAAAATGCGAAAAATTAAAAATATCTTAAGAACGAAAAATATCTTAAGAACGGTTAGTCTTAGTGTAATGGGGTTTAACGTTAAAAATTACATATAAAAAAGCACTTAATTACTGTATATAACATACGCAGTTTTTTATTTTAGATTCTGACGATTTTTGCTGGCCATTTCGCAAAAAACGGCAAGTT
The DNA here is from genome assembly GCA_951213105.1 of Amaurobius ferox. NCBI lineage: Eukaryota > Metazoa > Arthropoda > Arachnida > Araneae > Amaurobiidae > Amaurobius > Amaurobius ferox. The sequence continues at coordinate 30,431,215 of OX578145.1, forward strand.
TGTTTTTCCGAATCGTACCCAAATGTAATCAGCGCCAGGGCGTCCCGCAAGTGTCTTATCAACAAAATTTTGTAACATTTAGAGTTGAAATGAAATGAAATGAAAGACGGGTGGCTCAAGAAGAGCTCAGCACATCGACCAGAGGTCTATTGTACTACCCCAGATAGAACAGTTCTCTACGAAAAGAGACCAGACGCAAAGATGAGCAGGCACTTGACAGAAATGTCATTCAGCTCCCAGGGAACAATCACATGTCGACCAATGTGTTCGAATCTGTGAGCAGAGTAAGCCTCACATTCACAAAGAATGTGAGCGGCGGTTTCTTCACTGTATTTGCAGCCCCTGCAAAGCGAATCTTTGGTGACGCCCATGATGTTTAGGTGTCACTTGAGGGGCTTATCTACGGAATTTTGTGAAAATTGGGCCATTCGTTTTTCAGCTAGAGTGGATACAGACAATCTTTGAGGGCCATTTCGCAAAAAAAAAAAAGGCGGGTTCTTTTATCCCGAATCGTGCCCATAACTAATCAGCATCAGATTCGCCCACAAGTGACTTACATATCAAATTTTATGAAATTCAGTCAATTAGTTTTTTAGTTAGAATGGATACACAATCTGCCCAGACAGACAGACACACAGACAGACGTCATGCTAAAAATAGTTTTTTCGTGTTCTAGTTTTTTCGTGTTTCTCGAAACGTGTAGATTCGTCGAAAACTTGAGTTTCGGCATGATTCCAATACTTTCCTTATACATTACCAATTATTGCGGGGAAAGTAAAAGAAACGAAAATACAGACATCTTTTATTATTATATATATATTTTTAAAATGTACTTTAAGTAATAAAACTGTTACGATATAATCTACAGATTTTCTTAAATATTAACTCTGAAAATACATATCTGAAATATATATTATTATATTTTAAGTGTTTACTCTTCGGCATTTAATAAACAAAATTTTTTGTTAAAAAATAACGTTGTTTCGTCTAACCTCTACAGTTAACCTCTAATTTTTATCTAAGATAGGCATGATAGCGAAACATGCACAAATATATTTTAATGGTTCTTTCTTTCTAGACATCTGCCGATTTATTTTGATAATTGCTCAAAAGAGAAGTAAATACTCATTTTCTGGAAAGACAAATAACATTCTAGATGAAAATGCTTTCCTAATGTAATGGTTACTAATGAAATAATGAATCCGGTGCAGCATTTATAGGATATCCGAAGCATCAGCTGTAACTCAATTAATACAGAATGCTGTATGAAAAATCTTATATATTGTGTTGTTGCAAATTAAGGTTTTAATTATTACTAATTTCATGGATTGTTCGATGGCATATTTTTCTGTAAATAGAATAATTAAAAATCGTAAATTGAAAAATCGAAAAAATCTATTTTACAATAAAAAAAAATGAGAAATTATAGCCAATAATTATGGTGTTATGGTTATTAAATATTACGTAGATATTTAGAATAGCATTTAGAACATATTTTTTCATTTTATTTTAGAATGTTCGGATGTGCCTGTTGCTGTTTATAAACGTCATATATGTTTGGGCTTGAAAAACTTTTATATACACGCTTTTCATACAAACTTATTTGAATAGGAAAATATCTATGTTGCAAAAGATATAGTTATTATCACTTTACATAAGACTCATTTTTTTTACCTAAGTATCATATTGAAAGTATGTGCGGATTTGATATTGCCATTGTATTTTGGTAGGCTGTTGCAGTTCTATGTCTCTCACATTTTATGACACATTTCTAACATAAACATTTAATTATATATATATATACTCTATATTGGATACGCAATTTTCAATTAATGGAATTTTAACAATTATTAATTTAATATGAAGATACATTTTACATACAAACTTTACATACACAATTTTGCACTTATAAATTTCAAATCATCTTGATTTGGATTTGGTAACATAGTGAGTTGTAACAATTTATCATTTCTATTAGCTGTTGTACCTGCAGTTAGAAGTCGCTATATATAGCAAACATTTTGTATAGCAATAAATTTTTAGGAAAGTAAAATAAACATGGGAAAGAAAGGCGACCGTTAAACGGTCACAAAATGGGGGATAATACCCACCTCGCTCTAAAAAAATAGAAAACCTTATCCCACACCCCAAATAGAAAATGAATTTACATCCAAACCCTTTAAATATAACTACCTCAAAAGATCATCATCCCCCAAAATAAAACCATTGACCCCCTCCCTAAGTAATATGTTAATTTAACATTACCTCTCACTTTCGACAAACCTATCTTTAGCAAGACTTTCAACAAAACCCGATACTTTCAAAAGCCCTCCATAATCTAATAGCTGACGACGTTACCCACTAAATAAAAAATCCGTGCATTCCGCCTTCTCAGCGAAAAAGAAACGCATCTTCCAACGCAAATCCAGGGTGCTCGTAAATTAGCCATTTTAGGCTGAATCCTACTCCCTCGCTAGGACATTGTTTAAAAGCTAAAGAGTAAGCCGTTACACTGACAATCTTTCAAAGCCGTACTTCAGTAAGTGTATGTTTGTCAACAATTTTAAAAATGATTAAATGATTTACTTAATATATATATATATATATATATATATATATATATATATATATAATAGGGTGATTCAAAAGTTCGGAGGAAAAGTAAAACGCTATAACAAAATCTGATGTGGGCAGCACATGACTTTCGTTGCAGATTTATACTCACGTTCTCTTTATGTTAATTACATTTAATTCACTTTTAATTCACTTTTCGTTCTCATTTGAAAACTGGACTTCTTTTCATAGGTGGCGTAGAGGAAATACGAAAAAACTAAAATATCTCGAGAACGGCTAGGCTTAATGTAATGGGGTTGGTCTTATTCTTTTCTTAGTTAAAAATTAAAACAGGTATTTCATGGATATATTTGAGCATACGCAGTTTTTTATTTTGGATTTTGTTGATTTTTGCGGGTCATTTTGCAAAAAAGGGCAGGTTTTTTTTTCCGAATCATACCAAAATCTAATCAGCACCAGAGTGTCCTGCAAGTGATTTATCTACTGAATTTTGTAGAATTCGGTCCATTAGTTTTTCAACTGGAGTGGATACAAGCTTTTGCGAACCATTTTGCAAAAAAAAGGCTGGTTCTTTTATCCCGAACCGTATCCAAAACTAATCAGCACCAGATTCGTCCACAAGTGACTTACCTACCAAATTTTATGAAATTCGGTCAATTAGTTTTTTAGTTAGAGTGGATACAAAATCCGCACAGACAGACACACAGACACACACACAGACGTCACGCTAAAAATAGTTTTTTCGTATTCTAGAGGTCTCGAAACGTGTAGATCCGTCGAAAACTCGAGTTGCGATTTTCGGCATGATTCCAATACTTTCCCTATACATTACGATGTATTGCAGGGAAAGTAAAAATCTATGGGTAAGAGATACATTCAGTTTACAGATTAATATTTACCGTGTTGGTGGTGGTGTAGGGTGAGGGGAGTTGTATGGCATTAAAAAAATAGTTCAAAATCTCGACACTAGGGGAGCACTGCTTCGAGTAAAATAATGCGAGGCAATCATTGTGAAATGAGATATTTTATTTTAGCATAATTTACAGCTGCAAGTGCTCAATGTGTCCACCACCACAAATCCAGTACTGAGTTTAGTCACGGTATTACGGCTGATACGGCTGATTTAACTTCAAAGTATATATTAATATCTTCATCTCTTCTTCGCCCTCCTGCCTTTGGACACACAACTATAATTTTGACGTCTCACTATTATGGCCCCTGTCACACATGCCCCGTGTGACACAGCCATCCCCGTTAATACGCTGTTTCATGCTGTATCAGCCCTAATACCGCGACTGCACTCAGTACTCGAATGTGGTAGTGGACATATTGAGCACTTGCAGCTGTAAATCATGCTGAAATAAATTATCCCATTTCACAATTACTACCTCCCATTGTTTTCTTCGCAGCAGCGCTCCCCTAGTGTCGAGATCTTGAACTAATTTTTATTTCATGCCATACAAAAAAAAGTACGTCAAAAAAAGTAAACGTACCTCATTTCTTTGTTTGTTTTTACCCAGAATTTAGATAATTTTACAATTATTCAAAAATCAATTACTTTTTTGAATTAAATGTTTGCTGTCAATTAATTTTGTTCTGCCGTTCTTTTGTTTTGCTTTGTTCTGTTCGCAGTGTTAGCTACATTTAAGAAACATTCGTGATGTTTTAGGCGAACTGACTCCTCAGAATTTGTAGTAATATGATTGCTGCTAGTTCCACAGTTGTTCTTTTCATTATTATTGGTACAGTTTGTTATTAATGGCATAAATGTCGTTATTAATGATACATATTTTGTTACTAATCGTAGAGATGTCAATTTTAAAGAAATTTGCATTTATATTGAGAAATTAATTCTTTTTGAAAAATACAAATTTTAATAAAAGTACATTTTAGAATAGACGGACTACTCAATTTGATACAATAGAAGTCCACAAAGATCTAATCGCAAACCAGTATTTCTTCAATTCCATACATCTTTCTAGAACAAGTAATAAAACATTTTATGATATGCACCCCACATACACACTTTGTATTAATCTAACAAGTGTAAAACAGATTATAAACTTAGAATTGGGCTTACAGATCTTTGGACCATTCCTCAGGTATTTTATGCACAAGGGAGCAAATCCATAAAAGATATGCATTTTCAAGCGAGTTCTAAAATTTGCCAAACATTGATGTATATTCTGGATCTCTTCTTAATAATTTGAACCCGTCAAATGTTGTACCCGAAGACCAGCGCATTAACCGATCGCAGACATTGTTCCAAAGATATTGCTCCAAAATGGAAGACATTGCTATTTCTAGAATAGAAAATTTAATTCACGAGGTTAATTAAATTTTTCGTGTACTAAGAAAATTTGTTCCCTGCTTACTATGCACGTAAATCCCCGTAAATCACTTCTTCGTCCCCAATTCTCTAGCATGCAGATCACGGCTGCTATGTAGGCGTATTACGTCTATTGGGGGACTAATCCTTGTTCTTCACGAAATAACCCCATGCGCAGAAAGAGAGAGAGAGAGAGAGAGAGAGAGGTTCTCTGACACGAAATAACCCCATGCGCAGAGAGAGAGAGAGAGAGAGAGGTTCTCTGACACGAAATAACCCCATGCGCAGAGAGAGAGAGAGGTTCTCTGACACGAAATAACCCCATGCGCAGAGAGAGAGAGAGAGAGACTCTGCATCCTCACCCTTTAATGTCAGAGTGACATACAACTGACAAGCTGTCTAACCACTTCCTGCTATTTTTACCTCTGATTAAGCACCTGCTACTACTTTTATTCTCCAGTTTCGCTACCTGCGTGGTCGATGACCTTTCAAAATCGGCGCTCAATATACCATAATTCACTAAATTCATGCTAGCAGTAGTAGGGTCACATTCAGACCGCCAATGTCTTAGCACTAGCATACGTGGTTGGTTTCTTTGGACGCCATTGTGAAGAACCTTGTTCCCCACCACGAATCTCCGTACCACGAATCTTCGTACCACCAAGAATCTCCATATGTTCCCCACTATGAATCTCCGTACCACGAATCGTCGTACCACCAAGAATCTTCATACCACGAATCTTCGTACCACGAATCTTCGTACCACTAAGAATCTCCGTACCACCAAGAATCTCCGTACTGACCAGTCGACTGTCTAGTGGTGAGCGTCTGGGTCGAAATTGAAAGCTATTATAGGTGAATTGGATTCTGCATCTGCAGTTGCTACATAATAGAAAATACAACATATTGCTTTTGAATATACATTAACCATTCGTTGTAAGACGTAATTATCCAATGTTTTTGGGACACACATATACTCTTTAATACTGTGTTTTTCCCTATCAAATAATTCAAAATGTTTACTTATGATATTCGTAGTTTTGCATAATTTTTTCGAATTGCTATCAATGCGAATTATTGCGGAGATCTGAGAAATATCATAAATTATGGTGCAGATGATATTTCTATCAAAATAATAAATATATAACGAAAATTTCAAAAAGTAAATCGTAAGTATACAAAGCAATCATAGATAACATCTTGCAAAATTCGATTCCCAAATGTGCTAACTTTTTGATTTCATTCAGAAATTCCTCATAAAACTCGAGCTTTTTTGGAGCTACCTTTACCAGCGCTATATAAACAAAATGTATAAGACCAGAAAAGAGAATTCCAGCGTATTTATTTTCATTTTCCGTTATTTTCAAGTGTATTTGCTGCTATTCTGAGAACAGTAGATGGCCTATCATGAAAATAAATGTTGTCTAAAATACTTGCTTTTTGGAATCTCTCCTTACCTTGTATCTCAGCTGTATTTTTGACAACAGAAAGAATATATATTATACTGAAATAAAATGTAACCATTTGAAATGGACACGTCTTAAAAAATGCATATTTGCAGTGATATGTATGTACTACCAGTTCGTCGTCAGCAATGGTATTTTATTATAATTTTATTAAAGTTTATTATTTCAATATGTATAAAAAATAAAATTGGTAAATTATATATGCAGAGCTAAAAATAGAAGTGAGAGCAAAAGGTAAGCTAAGATTATTAATCAATTCATTCAGCATAATGACCACATTTTTCTTTTTTAAGACACACATTTTCAAAATAAGACATACCATATTTATATTTTTCAAAACTTTATAAGATGTGCTACAGTACACATACTTTACTACCACTACTACTACATAAGTAGATACCTAGCCACTTTCCTTCGAAAAGTATAGGTTAGACTGGTTTATGACCACTGTAACATAATGTTTATGAATGATATTCATATACAATCTAAAATGAAATAAGTCGTTCTTAAACGCAAATCCTTATTTGAAAACTATTGGACGCGACATATATGGAGTGCACACACACACACACACACACACACACACACACATATATATATATATATATATATATATATATATATATAAAATTTCATTTGAGTAAGGTGTTCTGGTCAGTAAAATATTATACAATAAGAGAACAGAATAAGAGAAAAGAAACTATACAATAAGAGAACAGTCAAATCAGGTAACAATTCCTAAAAATTACAAAATGTTTCAAATAAACATATTTTATGTACAATTTCCATTTCCACAGATAAATGAATACCTAAATTTCAGAAGGTTCACACATTAGTAAAAAATCGGATGTGGGCAGAACATGACTTTCCTTATATAATACAATGAATTTACTACTTCTACAGTAGAGAAATAATGTATGAGATACACATTACTGTGCTTTTATCGTGGAATTATACATTTGATGATTTTACGGATGGCAACATGTAAAACTATTTAAAATACCCAATTATTTCGCGCAACTCAAAATAAACAATTATCAATATTGATAGCATCCTCAATACGCGATATAGTTCATATATTAAAATATTTTAGTAATTAATGCACCAATTCGGCGTCTGTTTTATTAATTTAGCGTCATTTTTGCAATTTTGATTATAGTTTTCTTAATCTGGAGCGAAATATTGCCCAGTTGGCAATACATTGCAAAATTATTCGCCAAATGCATCCCCAAGTGTTACAGGCAAAAGATGAGAAGAGCATTTCTTATATGCTAGAAGATATGCCCGTTATATGACGGAAATCAAAATTTACGAAACATCACTTCCCATTTGGCGTCATTTTTATCAATTTGTCGACATTTTTGTCACCTTTGCAAAATTTAAAATAGTCGCTATGTAGGCGACTTCATGCTAAATTCCTTGCCAAACGTTACGGACGGACGGAGAAATGGGTTATTCTTATAGTGTACTCTTATGTTCTATTCGAATTTTTGAACATTCATCAATTATTAATCGTCATTTCATTGATGTATCGTCGATTTCATCAATTTGGCGAATTTCTATCAATTGGGTGACATTTTCGTCAATTTGGCAACTTTTAAAAAGTCAGCACGTTCGAGATATTCCGACAAATTCGTCACCAAAATTTTGCCATATGTTATTGCCGGAAATATATGCTATTCTTATAGCAGATAAATGGCTATTGACGTTCAAATACAGAAGTGACTTTTCTCATGAATGGAACGAGATAGATCCACGAGAATGATTTCTCCAAATTTATCGAGTGATATTACATATAAAATGTAAATATATTTCACAATAGTAATTTTTTTAATTATATTTGATTTTTTAATAAATTTATTTTAAAAATGGGCAATATCTCGAGATCGGTTCATGCTAGCTCTCTAAATTTTGTGCCAATCATTTTCTAAGGAACAATTACATAAGAAATGAATATTTGCGTTACTTTATTAAAAGTTTTAATTTTTTGATGATTTTTTCACTCGAAATTTTAGGCGGGGCCTGAACATTCCATTGCATTTATAAATAATATGCTTCCAGTATTCATGGATTGTAATTTTTATATCAAATTGCAGTCCAATCGCTCCATTCGTTCGTGAGATATCGTCTCCACAGACTCACTGACACACACACACACACAGACACACTTTCTTTCACACATACTCACTACACATACTTTCACACACGCACACCACACATACTTTCACACACACATATATCACCTCAAATTCGTGTTAAGAGATGCTTGAAACGTACTCTCCTGCCGAAAATTGGAATTTGAATTTTCGACCCTGTCACAGTACTTTTTTTATATATTATACTATGTATATATGGAAAGTAATAATTTTAGTGCCGTTTCATGTTGGGGTTGACTTTTACCATATAAGTATGAAATCAATATGAAATACGTTGCATGTGTTTGCGAATTAAGTAGGCTAAGAGAGTGAGAGAGAGAGGTATTCTTAAAACATATATTAAAATAATAGTGTGAGTAGACTTTTGGTTTACTGCGGATAGCATTTATAAGTCCTGTATTCTTGTTTCTTTCTTTTATCTAATTTTCAATAGGAAGATGTAACAAATTTCCAAACATAAACAAAAATATCACAAATATTCTTAATGCTTGCCAGTAGCCGAAACAATATGGTTTTATAAAATATGATTTCCAACATTTCAACCAATATTAATTCCAGAAACCATTGGATAAATTCTAATTATCATGGACCTTCTTCTACACCAATATGTAAAGCGTTTGTATGTACAGTTGGAAGATACGTACAGAATTTATATATTCATTTTTTGACTCTTTTCATTTGAATTCCATGTGAGTTCCCTAACGGTAGACGACATTTCATGAAAATGCATGTTGGTCTGGCTTCCCGTTTTCCTCCTTTGAAATGGTCTGTTATTTGTATCCTGTTTCTATTTCGTAAAATAAAGAACAAAGACGTAGACTTCAGATTTATGGAAACACTTTATATGTAGTCTTGCGGAGGTCAAGCAATATATTTGGGCTTATATAAACATTTCGAATATTGAAATTTTAAAACTTTGTCTATAGATTTTTTACAATAAATAGCTTTTATGGTGTGTATAAAATGCAAAAAGTGAGCTATAAGAGAAAAATATGATGTGGTCAATTCATGACTTACCCTACCGAATAAAATTCATATACTTTTACAATTAAACGTCGTCTGTCATATAACAGGCTGGGCTACTAACACTTGGATAATCGTTATAGCTAGAAACAGAGTTAAAATTACTAGATTTTCTAGTTAACCATTATAAGGAGCTGCCGGCATCCATTTTATGGCTAGATATAGTCATTTTGGGGTTCTAAACTTCCTAAAATGATTTAATCTAACCCCTTAAAATAATCAGTTGGCTATCCTAATAACAGGGCATTGAATACCAGGGCATGATCCGTTCCATACCGATATACCATGGTTTCAAAATCATATTTGCAAGCCAATTAGTGACACGATCACTATAGACACTCAATGGCGTATTCAATGACATGATCAATTAGCATAAAACTCATTTAAACAAGCTATTAGATATTTTTTCTAGCATATGTATGTATTTTGCTTCCAATAGCAAAAACATGCGACGTGGAATTCTTCTCGTTGTAGGGAAACTTCTTATCACCAATTTTATTAAATATAATCCTGTTTCAAAAATTGCAACACTATGAAGGAATCATTAGAATTGAATGAAATTTATTCCAAAAATGAACTGTATTCTTACAAATAAGCGATTAAATTTACAACGCAAAAAACAATATTACTTGTCGAAAATCAGTATTTGGTGAAACCATCACGCACTGCATTAAGTGCTTCTATACAATATGGCACCGAATTAAACATATTTTTAATTTGTACCTAAGAGTATTTCTGATTGCTTCTATCCGAACCCAAAGTTCAGCTGTATTAGCTACTGGACGAGCGTCACGAGCGACAAGTCAACCGACGAAATCCCAGACATGATCAATACGCAACATATCCGGTGAATAAGCAGGTCAAGAAAGAAACTGTATCTGTTATGCTAAAAATAAATCTTGAACATTCCTAGCAACATGTGGAAGGCCATTGTCCTGTTAAAAATACAGCTCTAGGACTGCGTTGAAAAAAGGGTATGATTTCAGGCTCAAGAGCTTCTGTGATGTACTGGTTGCTGTTGAGATTACCCACAATTCTTAGCAGCTGAGATGGTAACGCTTGGCGTTCGTCCAGTATGGCGTTGGATAACGCACTCCGGGAGGTGACGTTCATCGCTATAGCCTTCTAACTTGAAAGCGATCATAACTGCACCCTAAATTAAAGCGGGAGTCGTCGTAAAAGATGACGTGTTGCCAATCGGCACGCCAGTGCCAATGTTGGTGAGCCCATTGTAGCAGCAGGCATCGGTGAATTTGCGTCAAGGGAATCCTGTATAAAAAAATTCTTGCACGCTCTCCACGGTGCAGCCGACGACGACGAATTGTTGGAGCAGATAATGACATATATGTAAGAGTGCTCCACTGTTCTGTCAACTGTCCAGATAAAGTAGTACGGTCTATCACTGCCATGCGGATGAGGTGCCTATCATCCAATGCTGACGTTAAAATTCTTCGTCCACTTCCGGATTTGAGACCCGTCCGATTCTCTGTAGTCCACTGTTTCCACACTCGTATCACTGCCGTGGCATTGCACTACATACAAGCTATTATTGCACAATAAGAACCCCTCCTTACAAAATCCGATCATTTGTCCCCCTTAAAACTCTGTAACTTGCTCATATGGCGCCCTCCATCGTCGTAGAGGAATAGTGACTTCTCATAAAATGTTTACATCTGTCAGACAACCATAAACTACTTTCAAAGTCTCACTACAGCTCTCTATTTATACAACTAAAACAGCAGTTCAGAGGTCGCTTCTCAACTCACGCATGCACGGCGACTTAGAAATTCTAATCATTTGCTTAGCAAAGCCTAATTTGCTGTAAGTTTCAGCTTAATCGCGTGATTCCTTCACGGTGTTGCAACTTTTAGAAATATAAATTTATCAAATGGAATAAAAAAGGAATAATAATTTAAGCGGATGCGATAATACTGTATATAAATTAAGTAAACATAATTTAATCAAATTAAGTATTTTAGTCTTTATTCGTCAGTCCCCGCAGATTTATACTTTGAGAACGAAATTAATGGGGTATGATAACTAAAATAAAATATACATATTTTCGATTGCATGTTTAACTAGCGAACACATACTTCATGGATTGTAGTGCCTGATCAGTATTTAATTTAAAATTGTAAAATCACCATTTCGATTTCCTTCGAAGAATGTAATGGACGGTTGTGTTCCTTCTGAACCAAAATTAATATTGGAATCACCATTGAGAATTATTGGTAATTTGTCAAGATTTCTTCGCTAAAATTTTGCACCCTCAATTAAGCATGGAAGCAAGAATTTGTGAGTAAATTCCATGATCCTATCAACATTTTTGTTTGGCGATATGTAGATGACGACCATGGGATTTGTGTATCACATGTACCGTGTATTATAGGAAAAGTAGAAAGCAAAAATATTCCATACATTCACCCAAGACCTTTTCTCACTCATGAGAAAATTTGAGTTTTCCACTGCGCAAATATTTCGAATCTATTTGTAAACACTCATCTGAAGCTTCCATTCATCTGGATCCCTTTATCCCACTGAATACACACTCATACCCATAAAAATTTGCGCACCAAGAAGTAATTATGGGATCGAACGAAATTTGGCATGAAGCTACATGTCAGGCAGATATGCAAATAATTAGACATACAGTGTGATTGCGCATTGCGTAATGCCATCAGAGGGCGTTGAACTTCGCTCTCCCTGGCGCAGAATAAAGGTACGCAGAGGTTTTTTGCTTGTATTTAATCAGTTGCAAAGGGGCGATTTTTCATTAGGGATGCTGGTACTCCGCCATCGAAGACAATATGATCATTTGTCAGAGTTCTAGAGGGAAAGAATAATCAGGATGATGGATGCCGGGTGATCAGTTCGACCAGTAGCCCTCCACCTAGGCCGTTCTGACTTTACTGTGAGAAGGTTTTGGAACCAGTGGACGAGAGAAAGGTCACGGCGGCCAGGTTCAGGACGCCCTCAGCAGACCAATAGCCGAGAAGACAGTCGCATCACCCGACACGCACGCACAGCGCCAACTGCATCATTGCCGGCGATCCGCACACAGGCAGCACCTTCACTACGGGCCCCTGTATCTGTCCGTACTATCGCGAGGTGCCTGGCTGAAGGGTATTTGGTATAGCGACGCCCATTAGGTGTGCTGCCAATGACGCCCACTCACCGTCGCCTCCATTTGAAATGGTGTCGTGCTCATCGGGATTCAACCGCAGCCAAATGGAACCATGTCGTCTTCACAGGCAAATCGAGATTCAGTTAGGGCAGTTATGGCAACCGTGTACGTATGAGGAGGCCCCGTGGTGAAGGCCTGTGCCCTAATGCCAGCCTGTATTGTATCGTGTATTCACGCTAGAAGTGGGCCAACAGGGTACAAGAACCTCCATTCATTTGTAGTTTTTCTGTAATAAGTTATTCTTTTGCTTTGATTTTGTAATCACTTATTTATATCAACGTTGCACTCACACATGTAAAATTTCGTTAGATCCTGATAAACCTTCCTTGGTGTGCAATTTTTATGGCAATGGATGTACATAGTGTTACAGCATAGATGACTTCGCTTCGGTTATTGGGTTTAGACACATACTTCCAATTTGAAAGTTTGTTAAAATTAAATGTTAATTCTTTCTGATAATGTTTTTTTCCAGTTGTGGGTATTTTCAGAAAATAAAAGGTGGTGTAAATTTTCAGAAGATTATAGAGCAAATGTTCGATTGAAAAAAGTAATGATTTACAGTAACCAGTCTAAAACAAAACCTATGTGCAATTATCTGCTATATTCAATGTGCAACTGCTTATTAAGTAGTTTGAAATGTTTTTCATACAAAAATAAGTTTATCAGAAGATAATACTTCGCAGTTACATTTTAAGCGAAATCTGGTTTCAATTTAGAGTTCACCACAACAGCACGAGTAAAAAATTGACAGAACATAATCAAATCGAGGGGGAATCTGATTACTATTCTTGGTAGTTTATTACATTACTACATGCTTAATAAAGGAAGAATACTGTGTATGTGCCTGTTCAGTCAGTAGCGAGAAATATAAACGTCAGACGGCCATGAAATTTAGTACACAGGTATTTTAGACCCCCCCCCCCCCTCAAAAGTGCACCTCGACTTTATCATTCTAAAAATTCGAATTACTTTTTTAGTTATTTCATGTTTCAGTGTAATTCACAAAGATTTTGGACGATATTCACATACTCGATTCCTTACAGACCTAAAGCATTATCACAGAGATTTAATCTTAACACCATCGGTAAGATCCGCCAAAACAGGTGATTTGGAAATTGAGTATGGTGTTACTTGTTTCTGTATTATGTAAGTATCGAGCACTTATTTTGGACCTGGACAACGCGGATGATCCCTTGTAGTCTTACGTAATGAAATATGACTGCGTGTGCTTGTAGCGGGAAATCCGAGCATTATATGGACATGGAATTTGTTGCACAGGTACTTTAAATCCCGAGATAGTGCATTTCGGCAATATATATTACTTTCCTTCTATACATAACGTATAAGGAAAGTATTGTGACGGGTCGAAAATTCGAATTCGAAATTTCGACGGGAGAGCACGTTTCAAGCATCCCTGATCACGAATCAAACAGTTTTTAAGGGATGTCTGTGTGTGTGTGTGTGTGTGTTTGTGTGTGTGTGTGTGTGTGTGTGGGTGTGTGTGTGTGAAAGTATGTGTGTGTGTGTTTCAGTGGGTCTGTGGAGACGATAACTGACGACCGAATGGACCGATTTGAACCATATTTGGTACAAAAATCACAATCCTTAAACACTGGAAGCCTATTGTTTTTATACGCAATCGAATGTTCAGAACCCCCCTAAATTTTCGAATAAAATTTTGAAAAAATCGTCAAAAAATCAAAACCACTAATAAAGTTACGCAAATAGACATTTCTTATGTAATTTTTCATTAGAAAACGATTGACATAAATTTTAGAGCGCTAACACGAACCGTTCTCGAGATATTGTTCATTTTTCAAAAAAATTCAAAAAGTCATATAAAATAAAAAAAATATATTTCCTATTGATAAACATGTTCACTTTTGAATACTATGCGATAAATTGGGTGACATCATTCTCGTGGATCTAGCTCGTTCCATTCATGAAAAAATATACTCTGAGTAATACTTTTGTACTTGAACGCCAATAGTCATTTATCTGCTGTAAGAATAACTTATTTCTTAGTGCATAACGCTTGGCGAGATTTTGGCGACGAATTTGGCGGAATGTCGCCAACTTGGCGACTTTTTGAAATGTCGCAAAATTAACGAAAATCTCGCCAAATGGATGAAAATGACGCTAAATCAATGAAAATGACGACTAATTGTCGAAACTTCAATGTCTTGGAAAGAATATTAGTATCTACTATAAGAAAAACCTATTTTGTTACTGTAAATGTAGTAAATTCATTACATTATATAAGGAAAGTCATGTGTTGCCCACATCAGATTTTTTAAAATATGAAATATGAAATAAATAATTAAATATATGAAATAAATTTTTTTGTCAGACAAAATATGAAATAAATAAAAATACGAATTATATTTTTATTTATTTCATATTTTGTCACATGTTTGAGCAATATTTGCGATTTTCATAAATCGGTTCCTTAGTGACCAAAAATATTATCTGAAAGTTCCTATCTTCACACCATAGGAAAGAATAGAAATAGGAATGTACAATGATGCTTGCTAATTTGCAACCGTAGGATTTTTTTTATGTTTATGTGTGTATTAAATTCATTGAAATTCACATTTTTAGGCCATGTGATACTTATTTTTCTACATCCAGAAACGTACGATTAGCACAGTTCTATAGTTTGGTAAAAAATTGAGTAA